>VDFB02129660.1:0-76607 GCA_007258455.2 Sequoia sempervirens | reverse complement strand
AGAAAATCAAATATCCTAAAATTAGTCAAGGGAAGAATTAGCAACATTATTACAACACTTTTATCAATCAAATTCATGTTTGTAAGACATCAAGAATAATGAATCCATTTGTGTGCAAGGAGCTAACATGATCAATCATGTCATTTTGTGAAGATGTATTGAGTTATCCTCTACATTCTAGTTGCAACAACCTATTATGTTTTTATAAACCAACCTTCTTCAGGTTTATCAAGAAATCAAGGCATCCATTAATCAAATTTTGTGGCAACTTGTGTGGCATCACCTTATCAATGGTTTCATATTAAGGTAACATTATCATTTATCATTTTAGTTAATTATTATTGTTTTGGCCTCTATCTAGCCTAGGGCATGCCCTCTTGATCATCATCAATCGTTGTAAATGGAGGTAGAAATACCAACATGAGGTTTGAATTAAGAAAGTCCCTATACACACAAATTTTCCCCTATTTTCATGTGTGCAAGTCAGATTTGTGAGTTTCAATATGTTATAGTCTCAAGAAACAGAGTGCATAAAACAATCTTTAGTTTATAATTTTTAGATCTAGAAAAAGAAAAAGCCAGTTTGGGGCACACCATTCCCTATACTAGCCAATTCAAGATCAAATTCACAATGCAGGTTCCTCATTGTTCTCATTTCTCAAATCCAAGTTGAATATGTAACTTTCTATTTTCATTTGTTCACTAAATTATATTTTAGATCTAGGGTTGTATGACAAATAGGATTGTTGAAAATATCACATCAAATTTATTATCCTCACGACTCAAAAAGAAAAATAAATCCTAGGAGGTTGGCTCTCCCTTGTGGTAGAAATCTAATAATCAAACCCTAATTAATTTATGTTTAATGTTGAGTCAAGTGAAATGGATATAATCTTAGTTATCCTATTTGGATTTAGGATCTCTTTTCCTACCCAACATTTTGGTGAACCTGACATATCCTGCACTTGCAATTTTCTAATTTTTATTGCATGATTTATTCTAAATATAAATTACAAAATATTGATGCTTTGAAGATCTTATGGTTAATTTACATTTATTTCATTTTTAAAACCATACATTTGCATTATTCATCATAAATTTTAAAAAATGTAAAAATAATTTGAATTAAATTGCATAAAATTTTAGATTTAATTTTTCTTGTTTAGGGCTTAGATCTTAGTTTTTTTAATTTAGAAAATTTATATCAAAACCATTTTATCATTTATGCATGCATATTTTAGTGAAAACCATAAAAAAATTGAAAAAATTGCATAGTATTTTTATTTCAAAAAATCAAAGGCCTTGCTTTTCTATATTTTTTGAAAAATTAGTTAGCTATAGTATTTTATTTTTTAAAAATTATCATTTGAACATTACTCAATTGCTCTAAAAATATTAAAAAATTGCATTGATGTATGTGATTCATATAGAAAACTTAGGCTTTTTGTGCATTTCTAGAACTTTGTTCACTTTGAAACTTGAACCTCTAAAACAAAGGACCCTCAGACACTATAGGTTGTTTCTAGATTTTATTTTTTCTACAAATAGTTATCTAGTCTAGGGAACATTGTGCCCCTTTCTAATCAATTTGGGCTAAATTTTACTGTGAAAATATCTATCAGTGTTCTTTGTTGAGATTTGGCTCTTACTATGGTTCCTATTTTGAAACCTGTTTGATTTTTATTGTGTTTGATCAATAGGTAAAATAACATGTTTTCTTTTCAAAGATGTGGTTTTGATATGGTATAGCATGAGTTTTCTACCTATGAGAACATTGTGAAGGAATAAAATAAAATCATTGACACATTTAATAACACCTCCTCACCTACTCTTCATCCTTCTCCCAACATCTCCTCTATTTGTGAGAGTGTTTTAGTGCAAGAGGATGCAATCATTGACAATCATGAAAATAATGTTAATTCTTCTCCCAATATCTTTCCTATTTGTGAGGGAATCTTGGTGCAAGAAGAACCAATCAATAAGAATCATGTTCTTTTCCTCCCAATACCTCTCCTACTTGGGAAGATATTGTGGCACAAGAGGATGAGATCATTGACACATTTTCAAGTGATAGTAAGTTGGTTTACATAGATGAAGGCTCAAAATTGACATTAGGTCCTCCATTGATAGAATATTTCCATCAAGCTGAAATTATACACCCACATATGATTTTTGGACCTCCTAAACCTCCTTTAATTATTTGATTTCATAAACCACCTCTCATTATAGAACCTCCTAAACTTTGCAAAAACAACTCACTAAAAACTATGTGCAACAAGATGTGTTGAAGAAACTAAGTTATTATTGTTGGAAGGTGTGCGACCTTGGTATCCTTGTGCTGTGCAGTGCAACACTTGGGTTTGTGACATGGATTAACCACCTCCCATGGATTCATTAACTCTAGCGGTTGTATTAGGAATTAATAGGTCAATATTTTGGTGCAATGACAATCGTCTTTGTAATAATTATGTAGTTTCTAACATATATAACACTAGAAGTAACAAGAAACAAAAAATAACATTAGTTCTCTTGCCTCAACCATATCTCCCATCCCCACCTAGCCTTCCTCAACATTAGTTCTCTTGAGAAAATTTGTAATACTATAGCTAAGATCTCTATTTGGGACTTGATTCAAACATCACCTACATACCACTTGTAAGATACTTTAGGAGGCTTTACAAAATATTGATATCTTAAATTATGTCAAACTAAATGATGTATCCTTTTTTGATTGCATTCAAGAATTTTTTTTGGATATTGCATTCCCTCCACATGAATTACCCTTTCTTGAGATCCAAAACAAACATGAGGCTCTAATTATAATGGTTAGAATTAATAAAACTAGGGTTAGACACGCTTTTATTGATAATGAATTAGGTCTTAATGTTTGTAGCATGGATCCTCTAGATAAAATTGGTGTGGATAAGAATCTTATAGAACCTAATGATCTTCCTATTCATGGCTTTGATAAAGTAGGAAACCATTAGGTATAATCACAAGTATCCATTAAGGTAGGGCTTGTGGTTTTCCCTACCCATATCCAGATCATGTTGAGACAACTTTAATGTAATCTTCTCATAGGTATACCATGGATTCATTCCATGAAGGTAGCCTCTTCTACTCTCCACCATGAGATGAAATATTAATATAATAAAAAGATATATATGGTAAAATCAGATGAACAAAGTTATAATTCACAAATTGAAGCAAAAATATCACATCCAAGTCTCTTAATACGTTGAGTCCATCTTCAAAAATTGAACTATTATCTTCCAATTATAATGTTATTATGAATAAAATTTTAGGTGATGATTAGGGATCATTATATTTTACGCATCATTTCAATAGGGAGTCCAAAATATTATTATCAAATCTCGAAGAGTCAAATGTGGTAGCATCTAGTACAACTAATGATCAAAATAATTATTCAACATAAAATGCATGATTTGGTGATGATTAGGGTTCATTATATTTTAACCCTCCTTTATTGGAGAGTAAAAAATATCACTATCTAAACCTTACTAGATTTGTATTTCATTCGCTCAATCTTCTTTTACATCAACAAATCCAAAAACATCACCCCATAATGGGATCTTTAGATTTTATCCGTCATGTGTTGGCATTTCCTAACTTTAAAAAAATAGAAAGACTTTAATTCTTGTGAAAGAATTAATTCCTCTCATGAGAATTAGATAAGACTTCTACATCTAAGTTAGAAGAATGTTATGGGCTTGGATATAAAATACCTTCTAAAATTACATATAAGTAAAAAATAAAACAAGGAGTTAAGGATCATGTGAAGTCTATGATGTATCTATCAAAAATGGGTTTAGGTTTCTAACCTTCTTCTTCATGTTCATTCCACCTGTTATCATCTACTATATTTAAAACATCAAGCGATAATAAAGAAATATTTTTTTCACAACAGAAAACTTGTCTCCTACACCTTTATCAAGCAAGAGAATATTTTATCAAGGCTTCTTAATGCTCACTTGATTACTCTTCCCCCTCCAAATAGTAAGAAATTTAATAGAAATAAATATTTTTGTGCATATTATTGAGTGCATGGTCAGTCCACAAATGAATGCTAGGCCTTGAATAATAAAATACAACTTAATGATTATGGTTCTCTTCCATGTGTTGATGCACCTAATCCCTCTAAATAATAATGATCCCTCTTCTATGGTGTTGCTCCTCACTTTGTGGCATTTGTAGAGCTTCATATGTTTTCTCATTGTCATTCATGGTTGTACAATCTTATGTGCAACCATATTTTTGATGGTAGCAACATGATAGTATCTAACATGGTTGTTCTTGTCTTTATACTTAGGGGGAAAGGACAACTAGCTTAGGAGGTGTGTATTCTTTTCAAGGATCCCCTCTTCCCATTTTCTTCCTTAACAAGCCAACATAGCAAGTATGTTGACATTTTAATGGGGGGTATATTACCTCTATCTATTCCATAGACATCTTGTGAGAGTTCTTTCTGAAACACCCCTTTGGTGGTGGTGTTATTTATAACACCCCTTGAGGTGTAGTTATCAATTCATCCCTCATGAAATTAAAATTTTGTACGCTCCTTGAAGTGTGATTAACAATATGGTCCATGGATTTGGCATAACAATGCTTGTTAATTTATGAAATTGAGCATTTTTACATGGCCACCTAGCATTTAACACACCTTCCTTTCCATTCAAACCTTGTGTTTCATGAGTGATTTTACATCCTTATGAGAGTACCATTTTGTTTAAACAACACATTTGATGGACAATTTTCAGTATTTGAGATAAATTTAAGATTGAGGTCTCTTTACCTTATTGAATTGAATCCTTTTAAGTAATAACAAATGTGTTTGTGTTTTGATTATGTATTACTATTTACATTGTGTTTTCATTACGTTTTCATTTCATTTATATTTTTTCATTATGTTTATGTTGTGTGACTTCATTATGTATGCTTCAGTTTTGTCATGTTGCATTGCATCTCATACATGTGTGTTCCTTTGTACTCATGTTTTCTTTCCATAAGATCTTGAATCCTATGGGATAACACATCGCCTAGATTTACTGTTATCCTATCTCTTCAATATTTGGATAATTGAACCCCTCTTGAGCTACAAAGAAGTAAAATCAAAATGAAGCACAATCATATTACTACATAATTACATTCAATAACTCAACATACATGATAGAGTCCATCATCCACTCATTGTTCAAAATGTAGCATACACTCATCTAAATGAAAATAAAACTAAGCTCAAGGAGAAACCTACATAAATTAACAACTTGCAATATAATATAGTTTTAAAATATCTTTCCTAATGTTTCTTTTGCTCTTTCTGAAATCCTCATTTAGTTTCTCAATGTTCTCATCTTGCTCTTTTTTCACTTCTGCAACTTTTCTCAGTGCAAGAGATGCATGCTCCTTCTGCTTCAAAACATATATCAAAAAATCATCAATCTTTGTGTTTGAAAGGAGGAAACATCAACAATAGGAAGTAGAGAACTAAGAGGTTAACAAAGCAATGGAAATAAATGTTTTTTATTATATTAGCAAGGGAAGGGCCTTGATCCCATGGTTACAACCAAAATTCAAAAAAGAAAATAGGCTGCATAAAATAGCACCACCAACCAGCATAAAAAATAGCATGTCCAGGGTGGCACGTAGGCAAAATAACATAAAAGTAACCATAGACCACTATACTTAATCAAAAACAAAATAATACTACTAGAGAACTTAAAACTACGTAGACCATTTATTAGGTCCACCATATACCAACAATTCCGTAACTATAACAAAGCTATTTGAAAATAATAGTTCAGAATATTAAAACAAAATGACAAAAAAGTAGGGCAACCATGAACAAAAGCAAGAAAAATCCATTACTTGGATTTTCTAATTAGGTCCTAGTAATCTCCTATTAGGGAGATATACTCTCTCCAATTAGGTCCCTTGGTCTCATCTAGGTCCTTCAAGTCATCCATCTTTCCCATCCTCTTCAACTTCCTAGTGATCTTGGTTTGACCAAACACTACACCTACCATTGCTCTATGCATTAGGCCATTCACCACCTTCATCAGCATGGAAATATATTTTTCCATATCATCCATTTGAACCTGTATATAGGTCAGCCTACTTTTTCAGATAGTCAGTGCTAGAATCATCAACTATAGTTTCATTAGAAATATTCCCAATTTTAGGAATAGTCAGGGTTTCATTGTTTTGCTCTTCTTCAATTTTGGTTTCCTCCTTGTTATCTTCTTTCTCCTCCTTATTTTCCTTTTCACCCATGTCATAGGAATTCTCTTTGAGTTCCATCCCATCACTTTCTGCATCAGCCTAGGCTTCAAATTCTTCAACCTCCAAATCTTCCTCATGAAAAGTGGGTTTTTGTTTCCCTTTCTTGTCTTGGGAGGCATCCTTGGCTAGGGGAGCAGATCTACAACCTCCACTACCCTAACACATCTTCTTATCTTCAAAGTCCTCAATTTGAGTACCATCCTTTTCTTCACTTATGGTAATTACCTCACTTTGAATTTTCAACTCTTTTTTTGACTTCTTTGACTTAGGAAGTTCTAGGAGAAGAGGGGAATTCTTATGCTTCTTAGGCATTGCTTTAACCAACTCAAGCTTGATTGAGAATTTAGCAAGATTCTTCAAACTGACAAGGGTTGAAGGATTGGAGCTTTTGGCAACAGGGAAAGAACTTCTAGCAAGAATAAGCTCATTTCTTACAGGAATAATGGGAGGGGGTCTGGGATTTGGTTCCTCAATAGGGTTAGCCTTCGCTAAAGGTTTCACATTTTCACCAGCATTATGGTTCACCTTTTTTGGTCTAGCAACTAAAGAATTCCCATGAGGGTTCAAAGTTAAGACATGTGTGTAAAGGGCAAGCATCAAACCTTGATGCAGGGGAGGGTTCACTATTTTTTCAATACTAAGTTGCATGGAAGATAGCAAATAAAGGAGAAAATTATTTCTCTCATTATGCCTAATATGATTCAACAATGGAAAGTGGTGCATGTGAAATGCTATATATATTCCTTCAAGTGTAAAATACCACATCACAAACATACTCAATAGGTCATAAGAAGTCGATAGTTCTAGCCATGTGTACCTATTTTGAAATCTAGTAAGATTTTCGTCATCATGAAGAAACTTGTCAAAAAATTACTGGTAGTCAGCACCATGCTTTTTAGCCACCCTGATTCCATAGTTTTGTAAACTAGTAGCCTCCATAATAAACTGTACTATCACCTCGAATCTAACTGCACCAATTGCAAAATTCCCCTTTCTCCATGAATTGTTAAATTTTGTAGTAAGGATTTCATTGTAACCCTTCTTGAACTCAAAAAGGGGACCATACCTGCTCTACGGCCAGACCTGTACAATACTTGACCAAGTACATGTTTCACATCCATGTTTACAAAAAAAATCAGCTAACAAAAACCCTTCCCCACTCTTCATATTCCTCATCAGAGGGCCAATTGAAGTCGATAACTTTATCAAGTGTCTTTCTATATGGAGAGTACTTGGTTATTATAGAGTTTGAATCTTTGTCAAAATCCTCCAAAAAGTTGATAATAAATGTCAACCTTCCCAAAGTATCATTAATGATATTAATATCGACTTCCTTGAAAATTTCATTCACCTAGGAATCAATAACCTCATCCATCTCCCTCTTCCATACTTGCAATGGATTCAATTCATAGTTGGTGAGTTGAATATCTAGCAATGGAGATAAGTCTATCATGTCATATTAAGCTATCAAATCTCTTATCTTTTGCTCTAGTGGGGCTATATACCCTCAAATTTTTTGCTCACTTAACCCACATACAAATGTATAAGTTGGAAGCACACGGGGGTACTTTTCTTCATGCTGGCTAGCTCCAACTAGTATTAACTTTAATCTCTCGGCCCTTGGGATCCACTTGTTCAAGATTGGCATGACCAACTCTTTATCCCTTTGGGACAATCCTATTGCTTGCATCATCAGGGCATAATTTTCATACACACTATTCAGTTTAGTTTGAATTCTCTCATTCAAGTGCTTCAGGATAGTGCAAACAATTTTTGAAACATTTTCATACATTGTGTCTTGAGCCTTTTCTAACAACTTTCTATATGTTTCAACTTTTAGTAGCAATTGTTCCCTATCAGATGAGCTAGAACTTGGTTTTCTCGATTCCTCTATTGAGAGTGATCCTTTTCCCAAACTATATGGCACCATTGCTAAGGCCTGAACCTGAGGTGAATGCTAGGAAGATGCAACTAGAGATGTTGGAGGTGGGTGGCTTGATCTGGGTTGACCCTATTCTCTTTGCATTTCTCCTCTTTGTTTATAAAGTGCTAATTCATTTTCTAACATAGCCACTTTCTGCTGGCTATTATCATATTCATTGAGGAGCTCTCTATACTTATTCTTGAGGTCATCCCTCTCCAAGGTGAGACTTTCCATAGTTTCTCTAGTGAATCTAGCAACATTGACAACCATGTCTACTGCCTCCAAATCTAGGGTATCTGCAACCCTCTTAATGAGAATTTGTCCACTAAAATTTGATGGATCAGCCAAAGCTGGTTTCCTAGATCCCACAGATAGTAATCATATTTCCAGTGCATCCCAATCCTCACTAAATGCTGAACCTTGAAGTGACATTTCCAGCTCTTCTTCTATTTTCACTAGAGGCCTTTCATCCCTCCTTATGGAATCTAGGACAATAGCATAAAAACTATTGCATTCTGGCAGTAGTAGCACACCACACTTCTTTACAAGCTCTCTTCCCTCTTGGGCATTAATCTTTGGGAACTAATTCTTCATAATATTATCACATTTTCCTGAATGACACTTTCAGGCAACTCAGGATGCAAACTCCTTTTAGTGGCCACTTTCTCTACATATTCTGCAGTTTTGGATCTCCACCAAAAATCCTTAAATGTAGATGTTTCAATGAAGGAGTCATCTTCCATAAAATCCTTACAAGCTTCTATTCTCAGATCATATGCAGTGTTTAGTCCACTGATGTCAAGCTTTCCTAGCCTGGTTCTACTATGTCCTAAACTCAAAGCAATTTTCCCTTCACGAGGAGACATTCCTAGCTGCATTTCCTTAGGAGTGATGTAGATATCATCTTCATTTGTATTAGAGTATTCAACCACTCCTCTTGTCTTAGTTCTTTGCTTCTTTAGAGGTGGATGCTCAGGGGGAACATGACTCCTAGGGGTTGAGTCAAGATCAATCATAGGCAAAGAATTTTGAAACATTACAAAATTATATTTCTTGTCATCCTTATCCAAGATTCGGGTCCAACACTGAACATGCAAATCAACACCTTCCTCTTTTCTTTTCAAAGTAATATCCTTTTCAAAAACCTTTTGTCCTCTATGCAAAAACATGTGCATTAATAGTGAATACCACCAGAACTTTACCCATTGTTTTCCTTCCCTTAGCTCAACTAAGCCCGCGTGGATGTGTTCTTTGAGATAGGATCCATAATCATAGACAATACTATATGGTGGGTGTTGTAAATGTGTGGCCAAATAACTACATTCTTTCTGAAAAGTGTTAGGTGGGGTATAACCAATGATCTAACACAAAGAATACATAGTCTTTTTGAAGTAGCTAGCAAAATAGCTCATTGGGAAAGATTCAAGCTCTTTCTCACCAATCTTAATCTACCTTTTATGTTTTGATTGCAGTATGCAGAGGCAACATCCTTGTTCTAATGAACACCTTGGTATTGTTATGCTCTTTTCTATTATTCTCCATATCCAAAGGGACATATCTGGACTCCACTCATGCAAATCAAATATTTCCTCAATTTACTTTTTGGTTATCATCACCATATCCACCCCATCAAATGTCTTGACCACCGTGGAAACTGAGTCATATCTTGAGGCAATATCCTTGAAAAGATCAACATCCATGTATACTTTTGAAACAATCAACTTTCCCATATGAAACCTCTAGGGATTACTGAGAGGAGCTCCAAGGTTCCTATTCCTGAACCAATGTTGAAATAACTACCATCCAGTGCAAGGTACTTCAAAATATTTTATAAAGCAGCCTTTATCCATCAATCCTTTTATAACAAGGCCATGAAACAAGACCCTTCCTTCCAATTTCTTATTCGTGGATGGGGGAAGCAAGTCAATGACATCTTGGGAAAGTGTTCTGGACTGGGTTGAAGAGGAGGCAGTCTATTCTTTGGGAGCCATGGGTTTTATGTATACTAGGGTTCTAACAGGAAGTATATTATGATTATTCAACATCCTAATTGCAACCTATGACTCAAAAAGAGTGCTAATTCTAGATGATTTTACAAGATTATGGCCTTTAAAAGATATAATTACCCTAATTCAAAGAAATAAAAGCAAAGCAATAAAACACACTTTCCTGAAAACAAATTGAAAGCAAGCCCTAATTAAAAAATTGAAAAAGCATAAAATTCTATTTGTTGTACTTACAACTTTCAATTGTGTTAACCCTAATACTAGTCAGGATGTCTTCTGCAAATTACTTCTTTCAATTCTTTGTATTTTTCCAAACATGTCTTTAAATCCAAAATTAGCAAGCACTGACCATATACATGAGATTTGAAGGAAATTGAATAAGTTTATAGGTTGCCTCTATCATTGCTTCCCACTAGCATGAAGTGAAATAATTGCAATGGATGTACTTCGTAGCTTTGAATGTGCATTGTCGATCTTTAGTTGAGACATACATCTTGAATGACTTAGATTGAGTCAATGTCATTTGAATTTACATCACAGCTCCAGATTGGAAAACGGCCAATAGAAACATGCCAGCTGGACCTTCCTTACATTCTTGTGGGCTCCACCCTTCAATAGTGGTAGAATGCACATGGAAGCTTCTCGTGGGTCTCACTACTTTTACCGAGCCTACATCTTACCTCTATGAGTTGGCAGGGAATGGTGCTGATCATTTTTCATCTTTCAATCATTGTTGTCGATCTCAAAGCTTCGAGCGTTGGAATGGAATATGATAATTGGGCCCACATATTAGATTATACACATGTCATCATTTTTTTGACCTCATAGCAATTAAATTACTGTCACTTAAGATGTGCAAGCTAGTGGGGAATGACCCATATCAAATCCTGAGATCTAGTGGTCTTCAAACTTGCACATATGACAAAGTTATTCATAAAAAAGGGGCCTTGACTAGGCCAACGAGAATTTTCGCTTGGGAATCAGTTACTTAAATGCCAACGATTATGATAAAACATTAAAACCAAACTTAGAGAACATTAAACACTTTGCAACTTTGAAAGATCGAATAGCCTAAGCAAAGGGGTTGGTAAGGAGTGCACAACAATGGCACATAAGATAACTTATATCATTGGAAACCAGGAGAACAAGTCAACACAAAATTAGAACACTCAAGTGTTATACATGGATCAGTTGGAAACAAGGTTAGCTAAATAAAACCTTAAACCCAATCAATGGGGGACATGTGACATGTTAATACCAAGCATAAAAGACCCTAAAATGTCAAGAATTTTTGTAGCTCCATTAGTGGCTCATGCTCAAGGATGCATACCCCTGGTGGGTATGGCGAGAAACAAATCTCTTGGTGAAGCAGACCAAACATAGGGGAATTAAAAGAAAACTAGGAGCTTGCCTGGACAAGGCAAGCAGACGCAAGAAAAAGCAAACACATGAAACTGTATGTACACAATTTACATGACTATACAATGTATAATGAAATATAGCCTATTTAAGGAGAAATAGGGTTTTAGGAACTATCCATGTACTAGTAGTTCTAGAAATTCACCTGCTAGTGATTATAGAAAGTAAGAATCTTCCCCATGAGTGTTTGTGATCAAATAAGGTCCAAGCCATAAGGGGTCAAACCTCCTGTGATTTCCTTTATCCTCCAATCTTGCGTTCCACATTAAAAGTAGATATCTTATCTCAAATTTCCTCTGGACAACCCTTTTATCATGCAAATACTTGACTTGGAGTTGCATTTTCTCATTTTTCTTGTGAGCTTCTCTCCTCATCTCATCAAGCTCAGTCAATTCATCCATTTGAGTCCGCATCTCATCACAAATGTCAGTATCATACTCTTGAGTGAAATTATACATTTTCATCAAGTTATTGTGTGGTATTTTGGCTTCTACCCCATACACCAAGTTAAAAGGAGACTGTCCAATAGCTTTCTTGACTATGGTTCTATCCACCCACAATGCCAATTTCTACTTCAAATCCAAGGATTTCATTTTTTTCTCAAGGACCCGTTTGATAATATTCATAAGGCTCTCATTACTAGAATCAACCTATCCATTCCCATGGGGATGGTATGGGGAAGAATAGGACACATTTATGCCATGTTGGTTGTAGAAATCCACAAATTCCTTGGATCTAAAGCACATAGCATTGTCAGAGACTATTATCCCAGAAACACCAAACCTACTCAAAATGTTATTCATTGGGAAATCAATGAAAACTTTACTAGTTGCCTTCTGGATAGAAATAGATTCAACCCATTTTGTGAAATAGTTAGTTTCCACTAGGATCCAAGCATGCCCCCCACTAGAATTCACTGCCATTTCTCCAATAAAGTCAATACCCCATTGTTGAAAGGGGACGGTGCTGAGATTGGTCTAAGGGGTAAGTTTCCTGAAATTTTTAGCTTACCAATAAATCCCTGTCAGGCATCACATTTCTCTACATATCTATGTGCATCCTTGAACACTATGGGCCACCAGAAACCAACCCTTAATATCTTGTTTGTGGTAGTATTATCCATATAGTGACCTCCACACACTCCCTTGCGCATTTCAATCAACAAATCTTCTACCTAGTCACCATCCACACATCTGCGAAGCACATCCTCTGGGCTTCTCCACCAGAGTTCACCATCAATGATAACATATTTAATTTCTTATAGCTTTAAGGTTATCCTTTCATTGTTTAGCATGCCATCATGACATTTCATAGTTTGCAAATATTCAACTATCCTTTAGTGACAACCACATATTTTCATATCACAGATGGGAGCAATGTTTTCTTGTTCAATTTCATTGATTTGGTTAGCTTCCAAATTGGTTTCAGCCATGAGTTTGGCTAAACCTTGGCCTCTTAACAACTTGGTAATTTGAATATCTATGTTGAAATCTTGGATTCTATTAATCTACCTACATATTCATCTTGTAGTTTCTTGTTGAGTGAAAATGTCCTTGATTGTTGTACTTGGGACATAAGGAACTGTCGTTGCACTAGTCAGATATGTCCTAAAATTATTAACAACCTTGACTAAGGCATAAGATTTCTTTTCAGTAGTGTCATAATTGAGCTCAACTTCTTGCAAGGTTTTGCTAAAAAAGGCAATTGGTTGCTCAAAATCTTCATCATTTTTCTACAACAATACACCTACTACAGTATGAAAAGAGGAAAATGTGAGCAATTGGAATTGTTAGGAGTTTGTAAGATAGGCACAAATTTAATAGCATCTTTTATGGCTTAGAAGGCCTTAAGAGGATCTTCTGACCATACCACCTTTTCACCTTTTTTGAGCATTTTTGAGATGGGCCTAACTATCTCTACAAAATTAATCACAAATCTCCTTAAAAAATTTATTTTCGCAAAGAAAGATTGAATCCCTTTAACATTCCTTGGCAGTGTAATTTTATCTATAACTGCTACTCTTTTAGGATCAATCCTAATACCATCCTTCGAAACAATATGCCCCAACAACTTACCTTCTTTAACTCCAAAAGCACACTTCTTAGGGTTCAAGGAAATGCCATATTCTAGAGCTCTAATGAAAATATTTTCAAGGTGTGAGAAATGATATTCCTCCTTGCTGTGAGCAATGAGATCATCTTGGGAAATAGCCATGAATTGATCTAGAAAATCAACAAAAGCCACATCCATGGCTCTTTGAAAAGTAGCACCAACATTTATCAGGCTGAAAGGAATTCTGACATAAACATAGGTCCCCCATGGTGTGGTAAATTTTGTCTTTCATTGTTTTGATTCCCTCACCATAACCTAGTTATATCCTAAAAATCCATCCATCATGGAAAGCAACTCACAACCTGTTACCTTTTGTAACATTGTTTCCATATTAGGTAAGGGGTAATTATCCTTCAAGGATGCAACGTTGAGATTCCTAAAATCCACACTCAACCTCATGTCACCATTATTTTTCCTGATAGGGACCAGATTGGACACCCATAAGGAATGTATTATAGGTTTAATAATTATTGCATCACTCCACTTTGCAAGCTCCTCTTGCATTTTAGGTCTCAAATTAGGATTAATCGGTCTTAGTTTTTTCCTAAAGGGATTAGTATCAAGCTTCAATGGGATCTCATGCTGGAATATGTCCTCCCTATATGCCTTTAAATCATCATAGGACCATGCAAATACATGTCTATATTTCCTTAGTAGAGCAATCAAAATAGTCCTCACATGTGGCTTCATTTTTTTTTACCAATGTACACTTTTTTGGGAGAACCTTTTGTTCCCAAATTTTTCTCTTCAAGGTCTTCTTTATGTGTAGAGGTTTTTTTAGCACTTGTCCTATCTGGGTCATCAAAGACTCTTTCAAGTACCACTAGTCCCTTGGGAATTGTGTTTGTTTTCAACTAAATTATCTCCTTTCCATCAACTTCCACCACATATGAACTAAATTCAATTTCTTGACTCTCATATTGGTCAATACAATGTAGGAACTTAGAAATGTTATTATCATCCTCAAACACTTTCCAATTGTAAATTTTTTTAGGTACTGCAGGACTTGTCTATACTTCAATCCTTGAGATACCATCAAAAGTCACATCATCTAACTTGATTGCAACATTAGCTAGTAAATCTCCTTTGACATTCTATCCTCTCTCTATCCAATCTATTCCAAAAGCATCAAATGCCTCAATAGTATCCCATACCTCATTTCTATATTGTCTCAATCTCTTGTCTTTAGTGACAAATCTAGCCTTGACTTGGGAAACTACTAGCTTAGAATCCCCAAATACCTTTAAAAATTTTATCCCATGTTTGGAGGAAAGTTTCAAACTGAGCAATAAGGCCTCATACTCAGCTACATTATTGGTACTTACAAACTGTAGTAAGAAGGAATACTTGAAATTCTTACCATGGGGAGATATAAGAATGACCCCAGCACCTGAGCCTTCCTTACAACAAGCTCCATAAAAATACATCATCCAAAAAACATCTTACTATGATGCTTGCAATACTTCTTTAACAATTGGTGTAGGCTTAGTTTCTTCTTCTTCTTCTTGTTTCAACTCTTCTACCTGAAAAGTGTCTATACTAGTGTCCAAAAAGTTAATTATTGGGGGCTCCTAAGGCTCACCGATATGTTCAATCATGTGTTTAACTATTGACTCCCTACAAATCTTGACATCCTTCTAATCAATTGAGAAAGTAGCAAAGGAAAAATCTCATTGCATACTATCGAGTCCCATAGAAGCACACCATTTACTTGATAATAACATCCCATAGGTTGGTGGAATGTCTACTAATGTAACACATGACTAACTCCTTTTCAGGGAATGCGACCAGTTTGTATGGGACTTTATGAATTGCCCCTATAACAAGGATTTCTCTAGAATCCATAGCATAACACTTTCCATAAGTGTTGTCAACCTTCAGGCCCATTTCTTCCATTATCTTGACTGGCATAACATTATTTGTAGCACCAAAATTGATCATACAATTTCTAAGTACTTTCCTATCAATGATCAGGCTAAGAAAGAAAGGATTGACCAAACTTGGATTTGCAGTGATAGTAGTTCCTAGATAAATCTCAAGATTCTTGGTAATTACTGCTCTTACCTCAGTGTCCCTTTCTTGGCTCTTGCTTTAGATGCATCCACCTCTACTTTGTGTTTTCTATTCCCTGCAACAATCTTAATAACAACCATTGTTTTGTTCTTGTGGTCATCGATCGTCATCATCTCAAGAAGTGGGACTATAACCCAGATTTGGGATAAGACATACAACATATCAATGGGAGAATAACTTGGCACCTCTAGAAATATTATCTCCTGAGGAACCACCTTATCAACTTGCTTATCAATTTTTTCAATGATAAGCTTCAAGTATTTGGCCTTTGGATCCTAATGTGTAACCTCAACAGTAAAATTTTCTTTGCCACCCTTCTTAGTCTAGATTCTCATATCTTTGACTTCTTTGGGCTTGGTCGCTTCCTTCTTACCCTTTTTCTTGACTCCTTTATTGTCTACGTTGTTCTATTTAATGAATAAGCCTCTAGGATGGCCCTGATTACCACTCACCACCCTATTCCTCAATTGGATATCACTTCTTTCTTGAGCTCTAGCAACTAATGCAATTGTATATTTCTCTATTTCCTCATTCAAAGGTCTTCTCAAGGAAACATTACATGCCTCAAGATTGTAAGTAGTGTATTCATCATCCCTTTCCTCATTTGAAAATACTTGTTGATGGTGTAAACTTGCTTCATGTCTTTGCACATTCACATCATTTGTGCCAACATCATCACTAGAAGAATAATCACTACATTCCAAGTCTGACCTAGTTATGAATTCATTTCTAGTGTCATCTGGGTTATGTGGAGAATTAGGTTCCTTCTAATCATCTTGAGTTTCTTCCAATGATCTCACCACTGTACAATATTGTGAAGAATGGGGCATCTCACACACTCCACACCATGGTAAATCTTCAACAACATTTGTTGTATTCTTATGAAAGGGATCAAGTGTTGCTTGAAAGTTCCTTTGATTGCTTTGAACAAGATTTCCATTATGCCAACTAGTATGGTATAGATAATCCTAAAGTCTTGGGGGCCTCTCACTTATTTTCAATATTTTCATCTAGGGTTGCAGCTTTAACTACTTTCTTAGTTTGAATTTTTGAGTTCTTAGAAGGCATGGGGTCATCCCTTCTACCAAATTTACTAGATGCCCTACTATTATTTTCAATATTTACTGCCATCTTGTAAGCTTCCCTCAGAGACTGTGGATTTTTGTCTCTAAGCAAATAACACATCTTAGAGTCATACACATTACAATACACAACTAGACATTCTCTTTCATTGGGCCTTAGGCATCCAGGGAATTTATACATTTCTTTCTAGAACCTCACATTAAACTTAGTAGCCATCTCATTGTGCCCCTTTGTAATGTTATTAAAGTCATTCAGCCTAAACCACAGATTGGTTTGGTCCCCATACTATTCTCTAAATATCTGAAAGAATGAAATCTTGGAGTTTATGCTTCCATCTAGAAAGCTCCTATACCAATCCCTTGTGTCCTCTTTTAGGGATTACATAAAGTATTTCATAGCCACATCTTCATCCCATAGTTTAAAGTCTTCTACAAAACTTTGAAAAGCCTTAAGGTGGTCCTCACCATTGAGAGCATTATTTCCAATAAATTTGGGCACATATTTCCTAGCATTATTTGGCACTAGATTTTGGTATCCAAGAATATTTTTGAAACATAATTTCCTATACCTATTAGAATGCAACAATCTTCTACCCACAGGTTCTTCTTCTTGATTGTGGTTGTCATTATCTCTCCTTCTTTCACTATTTTTTTCCAAATCTTATGTGTTGTGAATCGTGCTAATTATTTAAGTGGACATTTTAATCCTATCTTCAGACTATGAGGAAGAGCTAGAGGGGTTACCAGTAGGTGAAATTTTTTCACTAGTATGAGGGATTGAAGAAGATGAGCGACCTTGAGGGCCCTAAGTCTTAGGGGCAAGATACTTTAATGTGGATTCCAAGAAACTAAGCTTCTTTTTCATTTCCTTGTTTATAGCAAGTAATTCCATCTCCTTTGTCTTCCTATCCAACTCTTAATTCTCTCTTATTAAATTATCTAGGAATGGGATGAAACCATCTTGAGATGTATCTTTGTTGGAAGCACCTCCCTCATTAATTTTTACTCCATTAGATTTTCTCTCATCTATAGGTTGTTTCCCTTTATCAACATCATGGGATTCATGCCTAGTATTCTTGGGAGGAGGAGTAGATGGGATGGAATTCTTCCCAATAGTGTTAGAGTGTGGATCGATAGTGACATTATGAGCTAAGGAACTAATGGGGATATTTTCCACAATTTCTCACACAACTTGGTCATTCTCTTGACCAGCTTGGGCTACCAACTTGTCTAAGGCCTCCATCTCCTCAACCTTTGTCCTCAACATGTCTCTCTACATCATGACATTCATAATTCTCCTCTCTTTTTCTACATCTCTCTTCTTTTTTTCATTGCATTTAGAAGCTATTTGATTGAGTGAATGTATATCATTCAACCCTTCTTCTTCTTCTTCAGGAAAATTAGATTCTCTATCAAATACTATTACCATATCAACTTGGTTGGGGTCAACATCATGAGACACTTCATTTCTAGTCAACAACTCAGGTAGGAAATGGGTGTATGTATGGAAATTTTGGGTTATATATCCCCTAGCTCTAGCACCCCTAGCACTATCATTTTCCTTTTGTATTCTATCCATTTATATTCTATCCTTTTCCCTATGCTTCATAGCTTGCATACCAGGGTTTGAAGAGTATTCATTTACAACAGACTTCATAAAGGCCTCTCCCCTCTCATTAGAAGTATTATCACTAAACTCCAATAGATTCCTTTTACATTCAAAACTATGACTAGAATGCATTTCATGTTTAGGGGTACAATGAGGGGTAGAATTACCTTTCCTTGTGTCTTTTTATTTTATCCATTTCTTGCGTAAACTCATGTTCTTTGTTAATTCACCTTCTAGCTTCTGTTTAGTATGCTTCTTCATATGGCCTCACATTCCTCTCATTTGCACTTGAATCTTCTTCATGTTTGTCACCTTCTTCACCTTCTATATAAATTTTCTTCTTCACTTCTTTAATATCTGTGAACACCAGTTCACATTAGTCCAGAGAAGTCAGAGTCGCCACCCAAGTTCCTTGGGACAAATTGGTAGCAATTTTGTTATGTTGTTTGCAAATTTCAATAGATCTTTAGAAATTGGGACAAATTTTGACACATATGACATGCATTTAGATGAGATATTAAACACAAGATTTGAAGAAAAATAGGTAAGAAATCTATTAGGGTTTTAATGAAATACTTGGAAAGCATTGGGGCTAAACTTAGTAGATGCTTCTATTTAATTGACTTTATAAGTAAATATCACCAAATAATGTGATGATCTATGATAAGGCATTCTAGAGGACTAATAATTGTAAGACTTATGTCCCCAATAGAGTCTCCATTCTGTTGGTTGTTTTTTTACAACAAACCAAGCAGGTCTCACCAGGTACCTACGAGTTTTCCAAATTCAATTCGCGAATACTTGCAAGACAAGTGGCCAATGAATAAGATATAACACCTAATTGCTCTATCTCCTACACTTTGAGCTCTGAAAAACACAAGAGGGTGATTCCACAATGTATACTATACCACTATCTTAGACAATTCACATGTACATTGCATATTTGACCATATCTATTCTCACCCATGACTAATAAGATGAATTCTTTAAGAAGTTGGAAATTCCTCAAACGAAATATACACTTTAAGCTGAGAATATAAAAAATCACAAAATACTATAAATTCAAGATAGATCAATGATTATTTAAAAGATTTTTCTCAAGTCGGGTAATTGGAACCATGAGAAAGACTTAACAGGGTTATGATCAGTGCCATTATCTATGGGCTAGGAGTCTGAAAAAATTGAAATACAAGATATATTTAATACTCAATACCTTTGATCTAAGTGATTTAACTTTGTAATTCACTAATTAATAACCAAATTCTAAAAAATGCTTATCAGATCCAATGACCCTACATACAAATTCATGGTTTGATTCAAGCATTTTAACACATTCTATAAACTAGAGCTAAAACCAAAACATATATCATAGTATGAAATAGTGGCAATTAATTAAATGATCTTTGATCAATATTTTCATTAATAATCAAATACAAAGCCAAAATGGAGAGACTATAGAATTGGAAACTCTCCATTATCATTCAGATATGTTTAGGAACCATATATTTGAAAAAAATCACTATCTAGACTCAAAACATAAGATAAAGACCTTGTAAGGAAAAGTTGGTGCACATATAATGAAAACTCCAAATAGTAGTGCCTTCGGTAACTTTAATTTCGATTAGGTTGCCTAAAAGACACATACAACTATGTCCAAATGCAGAGATAAACACAGTTTATTTCCCACATTGATCCTTCTAAGAGAAACACAAGTAAATTCAACAGCAAAAAACAACATAGATGAAAGATACTACAGAAGTCAGAACATAAAGATTTTACATGTGGAAAACCCTTTCAGGTAAAAAACCCCACTCTCTAAAGTTTGAGCCATTGTATTATTCAGCAATAGAAAGTTACAATATAGTTTTAGGCTCTTAGCCTTTCAAAGATTACATCTTGTTCATTTTGGATACAACTAGTAACAACAAATCAACCTTCCTTTTGGCCTCATGGCCTCGGCCTTTCAGCTAGCCTCTCGGCTCTCAGGCTCCGGTTATCTTCTTTCTCACTTTATCATAACGTCTAATACAAATGTATATGCATTCGTTCTTTGCAGGTTCTATGAAATCATTCTTTTCGAACTGTCAGATCAGAACTCACAAATCATCCAGCCTAGCATCATTAGATGTTTCCACTTCCTCGTGTTTTAGTTTTCCAACTTCCACATAGAAATGGTTCAACAAATGGTTCACATTCTGTTATCTTGGATTGGTCCACATCGCACCACGTCGGATAGTCTTCACTCGGTCAATAGCAAATCAACTTGTGTCGCATGTTGGTGAGACACAAGAAGTGTATCCCTGATGCCACAAGACCCGTTTACACATTGTCACCAAGAGTTGTCTCCATCGACAAGAGGTTCCACCAAGCTTACAAGTTGCATTGACCTCAGCATGCACATCAATGAGACTATTACTATCACCAGGAGATCACATCGATCCATATCAAAACACATTGTATTCCTATCGGCATCCATCTATCGGCAAGAGTCTCCTCATCGGCATGATCAGCGATACCTCTCACCGACCTCCTGTTGAACTCATCTGCCAATGCTATTGCTAAGACATCCAACTATCACCAAGAGGTTATACCAAGGTCTTCAAGTCATATAGACGTGAGTGTTCTCATTGGCAAGACTATCATCTTTCGCTAAGACATCACACCGGGCTTCATGTTATACCGAACACCAAACAATAGTTAGCAAGACATATCATGTTCGCTAAGACTTCATACCGAGCTTAGGAGTCATATCAAAAATTCCTTTCATCGAATAGACATTCCACATTCACTGAGACTTCATACCAAAGTCCTTGTGTTTCTACGATGACTCCATTTGCTAAGAGTCTCACCAAAGACACCTGATCACATGTTGCTTTGTCGGCCAAACATACTGCTATCGCCAGGAGGTTACACTGGGCCTCTTATGTTACACTGAATTCACACAGCCATTGGCGAGACCAACACTTGCCGCCAAGACTTCACGCCGAAGTCTCCAGGTTACCCCGAGCCCACCTTTTGCTAGGAGTCATGCCGAACGCATCCCACACCATCAGTGAGACAAACGCCCGTTGCCAAGACTTCATAGCAAAGCCTTCAAGTCATACTGATGTGTTCCACTGTCAGCAAGAGAATCAACCTTCAGCAATACTTCTTACCGAGGTTTCCATGTTATCCTAAAACCACTGTTCTTCAAGAGTCACACTGAACCGATGACCCCATGTGCTATCAGCGAGACTTTCGATATTCGAGGAGACATCATATCAAAACAAGCCTTTCAACCAAGGGTCTCTCCGATGTCTTCGAGTGTTACATTGTCGCCAAGACAATCCTTCATCACTAAGACTTCACACTGAGACCCTTAAGTTACTCCAAGTGTCTGTTGGTGAGACATATTGATTGTCGCCAAGAGATGTTCCCAAGCCCTTGTCACTTCAAAGACTTTTATTGGCGAGACATTTATATTGGTGAGACTTCATATCGAAATGTAAACCTTTTGGCCAAGTCTCCCTGATATCTGATAAACACCATCAGTCAGTAAGAGATCTCCACTCAAAAAAGTTTTACATCGAAAGCACCAAGCCATAGCGATAGGCTCCTTCGGCAAGACACAAGCAAAGTCATAGCAACAAGAGCAAAACACAAAGTTACTGAACTGCCAGTCAACCAGACAACATGAATGTCACAACAACCATGCTTTCTCAGAGGTTTTAGCCAGTGAGATTGAGGCAACAATTCCAACAATCTCCCACTTGATGAAGATCACACAGGCACCTCCAAAGCAATTAGGAACTAAGACCACACTAGCTCCATTAGTTCAAACCTTGCAATACTCAAGAAACCCAATCAACATGATTCCACAGATAATAGTCCATTAGACAATCTACAACAAAGACCAGGCATCCAACTGCAACTCACTATCCAACAAAACAACCAATCACAACCTTTCAGGAAACCACATAGACCTCAAACATTCTCTCATGCTCTATCAAGAATTCTACTCCAACATCCAAGATGTCCACTATTCAAGTGACAATCCTGTCATCTTCCACGTGTGGAAGAAAGATACATCACCAAGGTGAATAAGCATCATTCCAACGAACAAAATAAAAAGATCCTAGTGATATCTTCCACAAGATACTGCTACCACTTCACTGTGCTCAAATGCTATACGGAAGCAATATCAACTTCAAAGCTTCAAACAAAACACAAAAGTGAAGTTATTATTCAGAAAAAAAAAATTATAAACACAACAATGAGAATGACTACTTCCATCCAATTGATAAACCCACGTGACTGAAAATAGCACCCACAACTCATGCTATTCCATCCAATCTCACATACCTGAATAGGTATCAACATTAGTAAACTCATGTCACTCCAAAAACAACCCATCAATAGTGAATGCAAGCTCCAAGTGCCAACCAGTCAAAGAAGAAAAAACACAATAGGAACTCCCACTACCCATGTAATCCAAAGACATCACAAGTCTACCAATCACAACACATAGAATATGTAACCATGTAGCATCGAGGAAATATCCACAATGATATGCACAACCTGCAACAAACTGCTACAAGAAACATTTCTCTCACCACAAAACTTCATGGCCATAGAGAGAAACCCTACACATCATATTCCTATAGAACATCCTCCTACATACATTTCTAACAACCAACTGTGTTAAGAATGATCTCCTTTACATCCCAAAAGAAAAGCCTTAACAACATCCATCTGTTCAATCACCGAGATCAACCAATCTTTAAAATACATGGATGTAAGCATCTCTGAGAAGATCAAGCTAGTTCATTCCCCATTTTAGGAAATCAGCCCATACATCATCTCCTACCAATTCTTATCAGTAAATGACATAACACAAAAGCTCAAGGAGATAAAACAAATTTTACTTCCACTATGAATCCTCCAGAACCAAATGTTAAACAGTAATTCAAGATCCATATCATGAAAGTGAGCTTAATGAAACACATCTGAAATATATAATGGGCCAAATACCTTTCAGATAAAATGCTGAGTAGACCAAGAGTGGGAACAAGAATACTCCTTCAAGATATACAAGCCATCATGACTAATCCAAAAGCAATCTCCTCATAGGTCTCTTATTGAACTCACATTCAACCTCGGTGTAGGCTTCTCGAACTTTCTACTAAAATATTTCAACAAGAGTAACAAGCAACTACACTTCTCTCACAAGAGAAAGAAAACCTCACCTTATTCTTCATGTATCCATGAGTACTAGCAACCGATCATCTCGTGCTAAACTTCAACTACATTATTGCACTATCACGAAGTATCAAGCAAATAATCAAAGCACTCAATACATAAAGAATTACCAGACCACTGTCAAAGCTCCAATCATCTGAATCAGGAACTTATCATGACATCAATATCTACACATCGCCATAGGAGATATCATGCTTCAAGTGACCTCACCATTGTCTCAAGTACAATGCACAATGCCAAAAATCCAGTGCACAAGCAAGAGTATACCTTGACATAAAGAAAATAGAATTAAAACCAACATCACCTATCAAGCATCACCAACACCTTAGCCAAAGACTCCAAGCATCCTCCATGGTTCCAAGATGTTGCACATCTTCAAATAATGTCCATGAAAAAGTGAGAGAACCCTTCTACAACACTAAAGAAGACCATTCACCACCATGTGATGAATCCACAATCACTGCTAGAGCTCCCACCAAAAAGTGACACTTGAGCTCTCCAAGCATCATGACCACATGCTACAGGTTCCCTTAACCGACTATTCAAGTACTCAAGAATATCCATCCTCTCATCTCTAAACATTCACACCAATGCACAAGTGACCACAGAGAAGGCCAACTAACAAGTCTGCACCAACAATGAATCAATCTCATGCATAAAGACAGTCCACATCCAAGTTGTCTCACTATAGCCAATGGGTAGCTAATCCACCAACTGCATAACTTGTGGATCACAAACTTAAAATCATGCAAACCCATCATCGCATTGGAAACTACAACACTAAGATATCAAAAAGAATAACCACATAGAAAACATGACTCAAACACCAGATTATGCCAATCATGTCCACAATGAGCACCATAATCAAGGAACCCATAAGCACCACCATAGGAATGTTGAGTGAAAAATCACGTACCAACACTCCCATGCAGAGAAGAAATCATGCCTCCTCAAACCATGCACCAAGCATGCATGCAGAAATTCAACCACCTCATCTAGCAACACCCCAAAAGGCCAATGTCTAGACAATAGCTTAACAACAACTCCACATAACCACAAGTTTTGCTTAACTGTGTAAAACTTGCAAAACCACATAGCCATGCAATTACAAATCATCCTTAGAAAGAAAACAACAGTTTAGGAGAATCTAGGCTGCATTCAAGCCAACTCTAAAACCACCATGTACATGTATCCAAGAAAGAGAGAAAGGCTATTTCAAAAGCTTGCAAATCATCTAATGATTAACTCCATAGCCTTCAAGCATTTGAGGTTAATAGGAAATAGTTCCTTCCAAAACTAGGAAACACTGCCTAGCATAAGCACTCTCTTCCATGGTTGAGGAACAACCTAGGCTTCTCCATATCACCCAGGAGGCTATCACATAGACACCCAATATGAAAGATTTACTGTTACACAACCATAGAGTAAAGAAATCCACCTCATACTCCAAGGTTAATCCTCTACTAGCCAGGAGACATAGATCACAACATGATCAACTCCCTTTTCCATCTTGACCATCCTTCAAGCTACATGCTGTCTCATGTACCACAAGGCTTCCACTCAACAAAGGATCAATATGTCAGTCCATTCCTCCAGATTTCTTCCAGCCTATCAAGCTAGGAAATCTTCATAGGAGAAATATCTAGAACCGACAACTAGAAGAAGGCTCTGATACCACTTGTAAGGAAATTTTGGTGCGCATCTAATGAAAACTACAAACAGTAGTTCCTTCGGTAACTTTAATTTCGATTAGGTTTCCTAAAAGACACATACAACTATGTCCAAATGCAGAAATAGACAATTTATTTCGCACATTGATCCTTCTAAGAGAAACACAAGTAAATTCAACAGCAAACAACAACACAGATGAAAGATAGTATAGAAATTAGAACACAAAGATTTTACATAGGGAAAACCCTTTCGGGTAAAAAACCCCACTCTCCAAAGTTTGAGCCATTGTATTATTCAGTAACAAAAAGTTACAATACAGTTTCAGGCTCTTAGCCTTTGAAAGATTACATCTTGTTCATTCTGGATACAATTGATAACAACAAATCAACCTTCCCTTTGGCCTCATGGCCTCAGCCTTTCAGCTAGCCTCTTGGCTCTCAGGCTCCTATCATCTTCTTTCACTTTATTAGAATGTCCAATGCAAACGTATATGCATTCGTTTTCTACAGGCTCTATGAAATCGTTCTTTTCCAATTGTCAAATCAGAACTCACAAATCATCTAGCCCAGCATCATTAGATGTTTCCACTTCCTCGTGTTTTAGTTTTCCAACTTCCACACAGAAACGGTTCAGTAAATAGTTCACATTCTACTTTCTTGGATTGGTCCACATTGCACCATGTCATACAATCTTCACTCAGTCAACAATGATCAACTTGTGTTGCATGTTGGTGAGACACAAGAAGTGTATCCCCGATGCCACAAGACTCGTTTACACATTGTTTCCAAGAGTCGTCTCCATCGGCAAGAGGTTCCATCGAGCTTACAAGTTGCATTGACCTCAACATGCACATCGACGAGACTATCACTATTGCCAGGAGATCACATCGAGCCTTCAAGTCATACTGAAACACATTGTATTCCTATCGGCATCCATCTATCTGTAAGAGTCTCCTCATCGACATGATTGACAAGACCTCTCAATGATCTCCAGTTGAACTCATCCACCAATGCTATTGCTAAGACATCCAACGGTCGCCAAGAGGTTATACCGAGGTCTTCAAGTCATATAGACATGAGTGTTCTCATTAGAAAGACTATCGTCTTTCGCCAAGATGGAAAAGACCTAACATATTTACTTTGTGTTCTTAATTTTCACAATTCAGTTCTAGAATTCAAAAAAAGACCTGCACAAATGGCCATGAATTCCCTTTTATAGAACAAGGGAGAAAAAACAAGCTTCAAGCCACATGTACACATGTCACATTCTAATTGGACTACTATAGGACATATTCCCTAATTCAGTTATATTTGCATTCTTCAAAATGGAGGGAATATACATAAGACACAAATTATTTACATTCATTATAATGAACAACGTTTCCTTCCACAAAGCACATGTGAAAAAGGATAATCTTCTCCATTGTAGCACATCCACTTCATCAAGCAAGGTGACAAAATGATGTAGACCAAAAGTGAATTAATAGCTCAATCAACATTCCACATCATCAGTAGCTGATACTTTCCTATGAAACATATGTTTTATACATTGTAACTCCTAAGGCCAGACCTATACAATCCTTGACCAAGTATATGTTTCACACCCATGTTTACAAACCAAATCGGCCAACAAATACTCTTCCCCACTCTTCATATTCCTCACCAGAGATCCAATTGAAGTCGATAACTTTATCAAGTATATTTTTGTAAGGAGAGTACTTGATTATCATAGAGTTCAACTCATTTTCAAAATCCTCTAGAAAGTTGATAATAAATGTCAACCTTCCCAAAGTATCATTAAAGACATTAATATCAACTTCCTTGAAAATTTCATTCAGTTGGGAATCAATAACCTCATCCATCTCCCTCTTCCATACTTGCAAATGGATTTAATTCATAGTTGGTGAGCTGAATATCTAGCAATAGACACAAGTCTCTCAGGTCATATTGAGCTATTAATTATCTTATATTCTACTCCAGTGGGGCTATATACCCCTAAAAAATTATGCTCACCTAACTCACATACAAATGCATTAGTTGGAAGCACATAAGGGTACTTATCTTCATGTTGACCAACTCCAACTAGTATTAACTTTAATCTCTCAGCCCTTGGGATCCACTTGTTCAGGATTGGCATGGCCAACTCTTTATCCCTTTGGGAGAATCCTATTGCTCGCATCCTGAGGGTGTAGTTGTCATACAAGCTATTTAGTGTAGTATGAATTCTCTCATTCAAGTGCTTCAGGATAGTGCAAACAATTTTTGAAACATTTTCATACATTGTGTCCTGAGCCTTTTCCAAAATCTTTCTATATGTTTCAACTTGCAGTAGAAATTGTTCCCTGTTAGATGAGCTAGAACCTAGTTTTCTTGATTCCTCTATTGAAAGTGATCCTTGTCCCAAACTATATGGCACCATTGTTGAGGCCTAACCCTAAGGTGAATGCTAGGAAGATGCAACTAGAGAACTTGGAGGTAGGTGACTTGAGCTGGGTTGACCTTGTTCTCTTTGCATTTCTCCTCTTTGTTTATAAAGTGTGAATTCATTTTCTAATATAGCCACTTTCTACTAGCTATTATCATATTCATTGAGGAGCTCTCGATACTTATTCCTAATCTAATCCCTCTCTAAGGTGATACTTTCCATAGTTACTCTAGTGAATCTAGCAACATTCAAAGCCCTGTCTGTTGCCTCCAAAGATATGGTATTTGCAACCCTCTTCATGAGCAGTTTTCCACTAAAATTTGATGGCTCAATGAAAGCTAGTTTCCTAAATCCCATAGATAGTGACAATATTTCCAATGGATCCCAATCCTCACTAAATGCTAAAACCTGAAGTGCCATTTCCAAATATTCTTCTATTTGTACTAGAGGCCTTTCAACCCTCCTTATGTCATATAGGACAATAACATCGAAAATATTCCATTTTGGAAGTAGTAGCACACCACACTTCTATACAAGCTCTCTTCCCTCTTGGGCAGTAATCTTCTGGAACTCATTCTTCATAATACTTCTCACATTTTCTTGAATGACACTTTCAAGAAACTCGGGATGCAAACTCCTTTCAATAGCCACTTTCTCTGTATATTCTGTAGCTTGTGATCTCAATTGAAAATCCTTGAATGTGGATGTTTCAATGAAGGATCATCTTCCATAAAATCCTTATAAGCTTCTATTCTCAAGTCATATGTAGTGTTTAGTCCATTGATTTCAAGCTTTCCCAGCCCAAGGGTACTCTATCCTGAACTCAAAGCAATTTCCCCTTTATGAGGAGGTATTCCTAGCTGCATTTCCTTAGGAGTGATCTAGATATCATCTTCATTTGTATCAGAGTATTCAACCACTCCTCTTGTCTCAGTTCTTTGCTTCTTTAGAGGTGGTTTCTTAGGAGGAATATGACTCCTAGTGGTTGAGTCAAGATCAATCATAGGAAAAGGGGCCTATGTAGGAGGGGGTGGAAATGCAGTCTCAGGAGAATCTTCTGTTGGTCCCTCAGAAGTGATAGGGGTTGTCAAGCCTCATTATTCCTCTATTGCTTTCTTCCTCCTGGAGTAAATTCTCAATTGCTTTGGTGCCTGATATGTAGGCCTTTCTTTTGATGTTACTTCAACATCTTCTTCAACCACCCTTTCCTTCCCTTTATCCGTGACTTCCCATTGTTCCCTTGATATACCATCTACACTTTCAAAATTATCCATAACGTGCGTGACTTTGTTGAATTCATCAAGTATGGTTGCAAAGGATCATATTTGGGATTTTTCTTCCATTTTGCTTCTATCATTTTCCTATAAGCAAGGTATTTAGCCTTCCTTTCATCTTGTTCTTCAAAGCTAAAAATATTCCTAATGAAATCCTCAAGATAATCAGAAACATGCACAAAAACACCCATTTTCTTATCTGCTTTCAGTTTAGTGATGAACCCCTAAGGATCATGATTCCTTGGGCACATAGTCATCAAATTATAAGGTGCCAGTAGATGTACTATGTGCTTCCATCCACCTTTCACCAAAATATAATCTACAAATGTTGTCCATTCTGGGAAGAATGACCCTTTCCTTGATAATTTAGGTAAATGGACCATCTGTGAGGCTCCTAGTTTCCTCATGAATTCAAGGAATCCTATCCTCAATGGCACATATCTTGTAAAGACATATGGGTCCAAACCATTACCATACACTTTGAAAATTGTCTTGTCAAGATATAAAATTAAGTCTCCCCAATTGTGACTCAAGTTCAAGTCCGCCCTCATCTCCATGGGTCTCACAAACTCATGAATTTCTTTGGGAATTCTTGGTGGTTCATATATCAGGGGCCTCCTTATTTTGGATGCAAAAGAATTTCAAAAAATTAAAAAATTATATTTCTTGTCATCCTTATCTAGGATTCGGGTCTAGCACTAAATAAGAAAATCAACACATTTCTCTTTTCTTTTCAAATTAATATCCTTTTCAAAAACTTTTTGTCCTCTATGCAAAAATATTTGCATTAATAGTGAATACCACTAGAACTTTACCCATTGTTTTCCTTCCTTCAGCTCAACTAAGCCCATGTGGATGTGTTCTTCCAGATAGGAGCCATAATCATAGACAATACTATATGGTGGGTGTTGCAAATGTGTGGAAAAATAATTATATTCTTTATGTAAAGTGTTAGGTGGGGTATAACCAATGATCTGACATAGAGAATACACAGTCTTTTAGAAGTAGCTATAAAAATAGCTCATTGGGAAAGGTTCAAGCTCCTTCTCACCAATCTTAATCTACCTTTTGTGTTTCCCAATGTCAATCATTGTAGTATGCAAAGGCAACATCCCTGTTCTAATGAACACCTTGGTATTGTTATGCTATTTTCTAATATCCTCTATATCAAATGGGACCATATTTGGACTCCACTCATGTAAATCAAAGATTTCCTCAATTTCCTTTTTGGTTATCATCACCATATCTACCCCATCAAATTTCCTAACTACTGTGGAAACTGAGTCATATCTTGAGGAAATATCCTTCAAAATATCAACATCCATGTATACATTGGGAACAATCAACTTTCCCATATCCAACCTCTAGGGATTACTAAGAGGAGCTCCAAGGTTCCTATTCGGGAACCAATGTTGAAACAACTGCCAACTAGTGTAAGGTACTTTGGCATCTTGTATATAGTAGGCTTTATCCATCACTCATTTTATAACAAGGCCATGAAACAAGACCTTTCCTTCTAGTTTCTTATTTGTGGATGGGGGAAGCAAGTCAATGACATCTTGGGAAAGTGGTCTGGACTGGGTTGAAGAGGAGGCAATCTGTACTTTGGGAGCCATGGGTTTTATGTATACTAGGGTTCTAATAGGAAGAATTACGACTAGTCAACCTCCTAATTGTAACACATGATTCAAAAAGAGTGCTAATTCCTGATGATTTTATAAGGTTACAACCTTTAAAAGACAAAATTACACCAATTCAAAGCAATAAAAGAAAAGTACTAAAATGCACTCACCTAAAAGAAAATTGAAAGTGAGCCCTAATTCAAAAACTAAATAAGCATAAAACCCTAATACCAGTCAGGATGACTTCTACAAATTACTTCTTTCAATTCTTCGTATCGCTCCAATCATGTCTTTGAATCCCAAATTAGCATGCACTGACTATATACACGAGATTTGAAGGAAATTTAATAAGTTTATAGGTCACCTTTGTCATTGCTTCCATCTAGCGCAAAGTGAAACAATTGCAACAGGCATACTTCATAACTTTGAATGTGCATCGTTGATCTTTATTTGAGACAAACATCTTGAATGACTCAGATTGAGTCAATGGAATTTTAATTTACATCGCAGCTCCAACTTGGACAAATGGCCAATAGAAACATGCAAGGTGGACCTTCCTTATGTTCTTGTGGGCTCCACCCACCAATTGACGTAGAATGCATGTGGCAGCTTCTCACGGTTCTCGCTACTTTTATCAAGCCTACATCTTACCTCCGCGAGTTGGCAGGGAATGGTGGTGATCATCTTTCATCTTTCAATCATCACCGTCGATCTCAAAGCTTCAAGCATTGGAATGGAACATGATAAATGTGCCCACATGATAGATTATACACTTGTCATCATTTTTCTAACCTTGCAACAATTAAAATTCCATCACTTAAGATGCATGAGTTAGCGGGGAACAACCCATATCAAATCCTGAGATCTAGTGGTCTTCAAACCTATAGATACGACAAAGTTAATCATAAAAAAGGGGCCTTTACTAGGCTGGCAATAATTTACCCTTGGGAATTAATGGATTAAATGCCAATCATTATGATAAAAAATTAAAACCATACTTAGGAAAAATTAAACAATTTACAACTTTGAAAGATCAAATAGCCTAAGCAAAGGGTCCGGTAAGGAGTGCACAACAATGGCATAGAAGATAACTTATATCACCAACAATCAGGAGAACAAGTCAACACACAATTAGAATGCTTAAGGTTTATACATGGATGAATTGGAAACAAGGTTAGCTAAACAAAACCTTAAACCCAATCAATGAGGGACATGTGACATGCTAATACCAAGCACAAAAGACCCTAAAATGCCAAGAATTTTAGGAACTCCATTAGAAGGTTTGCACTTTCTCAACCCACCCATTTTTTTGCTTTACAAGATTTTAGGATTGTATAGGCTCTTCTTCATAACCCCACTCCATTGAGGCTTCCTTCCAAACTTGCAAACAACAGTATTATAGGAAATTTGGAAATAATCACTTAAGAATATGAATTTCGAGAACTTTATTTTAGAGATAGCCAATAATACATTTCTTGGGGTTAAGACTTCATTATTATTTTTACAAATAATAAATGACTCTTTATTGTTTGTTCCAAGGAAATCTTCATGATGGCATATGGAATTGACATAGGGCGCATCATCATACTTGGATTTGACACCATTCTTCACATTGATTATTTCCATGTGATCCATTACACTCTCAGGAATGAAATAATTATTACCTTTTTTCTCCTGAGGAGATCCTCTTGCTTGAAGCCATACCACTTTTATCATCATAGTTTTGAATTCTCTTAAAATCACAAGATTGAATGTACTTACAATGCCACTCCCACCCATCATCTTTGTAAGTTGTATACATATTCAATTTTTTCTATTAGAATTTTTTCCTTCAATGACAACAACAATTGATTATTATCCTAGTGGGTCCATCCATTACACTTTAGTGCTTCATTGGTAGCACAGTCAGTGGAAATATTCCCTTGTCTATACACATGTTGCACATGACTATGGGTAAGGAAAATTGTAAGGGACTTACATTTATCAATGATTTGTTTTTATTCCCAAGGGATCACAACATCTCCAATCAAGATGTCCACAATTAATTTGAATCTCCTTCCATAATAATTTTTTTAAAACTATTATCTCTTAGATTCTTTATACCCCTCACATAGCCATAACCTCTCCTTTATTATTAGATTAGACTAAAAAATTAACACTATAACTCACAATTCAATCATCTAAATGGTTTCTTAGTAGACCTCGCACCCCAAACATACCTAGAAATCCTCTAGCCATCCTAGCCATCCATCCTAGAAATAGTTTAGGAGTAACACACATAGTAGCCATCCTAGCCAGACTCATGGTCTGATTAAGATTAGTTAGATCCTTTCTTAGACCCCAAACTCCCTTTACTCTCATCTATTTATAGTTTGGACAGACTTTTGAGAAGCTATATCTATTGAAAATGAAGGTAATATTGTAGCTTAAAGCTTGTAAAACTATGAGACTACAGATCTAATTATGTGTTCTTTGTCACAATTCTTTGTCTATGACTATCCGTTTAGATCAATTTTACTAATTGTAGAAAGAGATAGAAGATTGTAGAAGAATGATACAAGAAGATACAAGTGACACATCATATACATGGAGAAACCCTTTCAAGAAAAAAATTCTACTAGAATCAATAGTTCTTGTATTATTTAACCTTATAAAAAGATTACAATAATATTTTATCAATCCTTGATTGATATGCTTCCTTGCCTTCAACAATCCTTTTTCACAACCTGCACAAAAATATCATAGAACTCTCTTTAACTTAATGCAATTTATAGATAATTAATGAGCATGTAAACTCATAAGAGTTGTCAAATACAAGAGATTAAAGCTCCTCTCAAAAATATATGCCTAGATTGTTCAATTAGAGTTCCACAATGTAATATGTGATCAAACCAAAGTCTTCCTCAATTTAGGCACCCAAATGAATACTTAACTGAACATTGGTCAAAAAAATATCTTGAAAGCATCACCTAAAAGTAGGAACCCAATAATGGGCCCACTTAACTGAGCCTTGTAAATATCTTCTCATGCAAAAGGTGTTATCTCAAAGATGCCAACTTGGGCGCCCAAGGTGGGTCCAAGTCAATCTTAGTTAACTAAAACATATATCTCCACCAATTCATGCAACATTTATGCATGATTGATCATCCCCACTTAACTGAAAGTATCCACTTGTAATCTATCATGCAACTGAATTCATTAGTCATGCAACTCAATTCATCTGAAGTAAACTATAATTCAACTCAAACTAAAAACATGCAACTGAAGATAATTGAACCATAACTAAATTGAACTGAATGAAACTGAACTAAACTAAACTAAAATGAATTGAATTGAACTGATACTAAACTGAACTAAACTGAACTAAACTGAACTGAACTCCACTCATGTAAATATTAATCCCTACTTTGTAGGATCTTTACATGTATTACTGAAATTTTATCAATCCTCCAAACAGTTAACTTAAGCAAGGTGGGTTCCACTTTCCATGTGGATGCCCCATGTTATCCTATTTTGAAGAATCTCTTCTTGGATGTCCCCACATGTTCCTATCATTTAGGAATAATTACAAATGTCAATTTACATGTTCATTTCATTTGAATTTAGTCTCTTTCTAATCCTAGTGTTGGGGAACAATTTCAAAGGACTTAGGAGATACATGAAATATGCTTAGGATTGCAATTAAATGACATCCTATTCCCAACAATATCCTCCCACATCCATATTTTCCTGAACTTATGCTTTTATGATCATAAAAACCTCATAATTTATTCTATCAACATCCCTAAAGATCCTATTATTTCTTTCCTTCCATATTCCCTAGGTTAAGAAGCAGGGACATTGGTTCCAAAGATCCACAATTACCTTATGTGAGAAAGGGAAATTGGATTAGCTTTCAACAAATGACCTTATAGTAAGGGGAACAACCAATAAATGAAAAACAAAGGAAGCAAGAATGACCAAACTTCACTAGAGAACTAAAAATGAAAGAAAAGATGCATAATAGTCTCTTCATTTTGCTTGCAAAGGATGCATTGATTAACAAGCTGAAATCCTCTCCTAACAAGATTATCAATAGTTATAATTCTTCCATGTGAAGCAACCCACCAAAAAAAAATGATTTTTGGCACAAGTTTTTTAATCCATACTTTATCCCAATGAGGATCTTTTTTGTCAATAAGGGGTTTCACCAATTCATTATAAGCATGTTTAATAGACAAAAAAATTGAAGAGATCCTCTTCCACACCCATTCATCTTCCCTTTCAATAGAAAACCAACTCACCTCCCCTATGAGATTGTGTAACCTTAGCAAAATTGGATCCGAGTTGATCTATCTCTGACCCCTCAAGTTGACACTTCTTAACAACAAGTTAAACTCCTTCCATTGTGGTTCTTGCACCTCCCAATTGACATATTCTGACACCTTTTTTCCACATATCCCAGTCAAGCTTTGTTTAAGGGGATTGAAGCCATTATTATATGTGAGAGGGGAAGCCTCAATCTAGGGGTATTTCTAGAAATTAATGTTTTTCCCATTACCAATCCTCTTTCAACACATTTTTGATTTTGATAAGATGGTTCCATAAAATAAACCCATTGGGCATATAAGTAGTAGAGAGGAAGCAACCAAGATTCATTTTCTTCAAGTATTTGGCCTGGAAAATCTTCATCCAATCCTTAGTTCCCTCCAAAAGGTTCCATCCCACCTTTGTTGTTGTATGTGATCCCGCAAAGCTGGTTTACAATTTATGGGAGGAACTGATTTTTGTTGAAATCACATATTTTTAGAAAATATAATGATTTAATCCTTAAAATGTTCCATTTAAAGAATTCTCATTGAAGAGGGTTTGGTCCAACTACCTTAAATCAAATCCCCTTGGATAGAACCTTGCTAGTTTTGAACCATACCTATAATAGAGTCTCCTTTACACCTATCAAAATGTTGATAAAAAACTACTTTTGATTTACCGTTTGGGGGATCAAATGAACTCATTTAAAATTTATTTTTTCCATGTAGTTCTTATTATAAGCTTCCCAAAAAGTATAATTTTAAATAAATTTAATTTTATTATTATATTTATTTTTAATTTCTCGTGAATGTAGGTTTTTCATCGAAATTCAAGCTCTTTGTTCTACACATGTGGAAAAATAGAAAATTATTAATTAAAAAAATTAAAAAATATTAGTGCACCATATATTGAAGTCCTTGATCCAAAAAAGAAAAAAAAAGAATTTTAATACATACAAAAAAAGTTATGCATTATACGGTCGCGCTATGTCTGAATTACAATTAGTTTGAATTCGAAACTGGATTAAAGAAAAAATATTCAATAAAAAACTATCTAGCCAAGTTGAAGAACTAGATATAAGAGTTAAAAATCTAAATTCAAAAGAATTAGAATTTTATCCTTCATGGAAAAAAGGTTATGTGTTATACGGTGAGCGTCACTTTTTTAAAATGTTGTTTTCTAGAAAAAACTAGTTTTCAAAGGAGATGGAAAAAGAAGTGCAATCTAATTCCAAAAAGTTTGAAAAAAATATATTTAGAATCTATAGAAAAAATGTCATGAAACTATAGTTTTCATGATCTTCAAATTCCTCATGGTTTAGCCACTATAGGTGCCTGAAAGTGAAGATTTATTTTAAAAAAATTATTTCAGTGTCCAGTTTGGCCAAAAATTGTAAACCAATATTGTGGGATCACCCTAGGGCTTTGTTGAACAATTTGATTCTCCTTATCCCCAACCCTCCTACACTTTTTTGTACATGCACACTTTCTCCCAATTGACCAGTGAGATTCTATTTTTCTCTTCAATCCCTGACCACAAGAATCTTCTCTAGATATGTTCTATTTTTTCCAGGTTGGGATTTTTAAGAGAGACAAATAGTAAATCGGGATATTCTATAAGGAGTATTTTAACAACTAAATATTCTCTGCTAAGCTAAGAAGTTTCCACTTCCAACCAACCAACTTATTTTTAACTCTCTCAATCAGATGGTTCCAATAATTATTTTCCAACTTTCTAGATATCAGAGGTAACCCAAGGTAAGTTGCTAGTAAGACAACATCCTAACATCCCAAGATCTTCACCACTCTTTGTTTCACTAATTTTTCAGCATTAAAGAAGTATATCTTACTTTTTTCATAGTCAATATACTATCTAGAGACAAAAGCATAGTCATTTAGAACCAATTTCTGGAGATTGGATTTCCCCACTGAGGCTTCGCCAAATAGGATGGTGTCATCAACAAACTGTTGGTGAGAGTTAGGCGAGAGAGACGAAGTACCCTTTACACCTTTAATGGCTTTAACGCAAATTATATTTTTGATATTCCTTCCTAATACCTCACCAAATATTATGGATAGATATGGGGAGAGGGGATCTCCTTTCCTTAGACTATGACCATAAGATAAATGGCCTTGGGGGACACCATTGACCATAACCAATCACATAGGGGAGGTAACATAGGTAGAGAGAAAATTTAGGAATTGTCCCTCAAACCCAAACTTCCTGAGAACAACAAAGAGAAATGACTAGGAGAATCTATCATAGGCCTTAGAGATATCAATTTTAAAGGTCATCCCATGGTGTATACTGAGGTCCATAGAGTGGAGGATTTCATGGGTAGAGATAACAACATCAAGGATGTTACGACCATGGACAAAACCTTTCTAGTTTGGGGCAACCATTTTGCATAAAATAACTTTAAGTTTGAACACAAGGATCTTAGAGAAAAATTTATAAAAAGTATTGTAGAGGCTAATGGGTCTATAATCCTTAATAAAAGAGGCATCATCATTCTTGGGGATAAGAGCAATAAAGGTGGAATTTAATTAGTTTAGGAGCCTACCTGACCTAAAGAAATCTCTAGTAGCATTGAATAAGTCAGATTTGACAATATCCTAGTTGTAGGCACCAAAATCTAGTTTAAGCCCGCGACTTCAATATTCTTAATAATTCATACTTCTTCCATGGTCATGATTAAATAATGTCAATTATTTAATTAATTCAATTTAACTTTAATTCTTGTATTAATTAAATAATCTTAATTATTTAATTGACTCACATTTTCTTTATTCTATTTGATTAATTAAATAAATGCCTTTTGTTTAATTATGTTACTAATTAACCTTATCCTTCTTGTCAAATTAAATAAATTCTTATTTAATTTACTCTTTATCATACTTTAACTATAATTAAATAAATTCTTTATTTATTTAAATCTCTTCATCACTTAATTAAATAAATCTTATTTATTTAATTATTCTTGAAATATCAAATCTTGAATTAAATGAATTATTTAATTCATAAATTCTATTTTAACACATTCCTCTATATTTAGATAATTGTGTGAGTTATCTAAGTATTCACTTTTACTCGACTCAAAGATCTATTCAGATTGCTCAGTTAACTCTTGATTTAATGTCTGAGTGGGGTTCTCAAGTAATCTATTCGTCAAATCATTCAATTGTCCAGTTCTAACTCATTTGCATGTACATGCGGATTAATTAAATATTCCTATTTAATTAGTTAAACCTTGTGCATGCATTCGAACAATTTTTGATTTAATCCATCTTCATCTTTGTCATGCAAAGACAATTCTTCTGTTTTCAAATACCAAACTGGAAGATTAAATCATTTATTTAATATTTAATTCTATTTCTAATTTATATCACTCATGTCATTACTAACTATTATTAGAATGCATGACTAATCTGTCAATCTCAACCATCCATTGATCTTTCAATCCTGGCTTGTCGTTCAAATAATCAATTTTCTATAAATTGATCTGGTCTTCATCATTCCAATCTCTCTCAAAATCTTATGACTTTTTGGAGCAACTATCTTGAATCTTCGATGCTTGGCTAACTCATTATCATAGGCTATACTTGCATGAACTTTTGAAAATCTAAGGGCAATTATACTACAAACAAAACAGAGAAGGACAATGGAGATAAATCATGGGAGAATGTAGATTGGGTGAGATTGTTTCTTTAGTTACATTTTGAATTACTTTGTAGTTTGTTGATATAACTTAGATTGCATTTAGATTTGTATTGCATATTTTCTTTGATCTATTTCTTTCTACATTTTCTGGATGTTACATTTGGTGAACCCGACGTGAAGACACCATCTTTGTGAATCCGTAAAATTTTATTTCATTTTGTAGGTTTTTGTACGTAACGACATATCTGCTTGACGAAATGCCACAATTTTCATATGAAGATGCATCAGTGTGACGAAGTGACACAATTGACTTTTCAAACAGCATCTGACATAAGAAGTGACACATCTAAAAAATTATGACGCATCTGTCATTTTTTGAGCTGCAATTGACTAGTGAAATACCGAGACACATTTGATAGAGAAAACAACACATCCGACTGGTATATTTTAGGGTTATATTTTCAATTTATAGTTTCCTTTTCATGGTTTTGTTTTCACAAATCTTCTATTTTTAGCATGTGTCTTGAGGAGTTAATGAAGTTTTACAGATCGATAGGCTAAGACCAAATATCAAAATTACTAACAAATCTTTCTGCAAAATGCATATCAAAGACCCTAGTTAATTATTTGAAACATATTGTTTGGTAGTGTAGCAAATATTTTGTTTGGTTTAAAATTAACAAGTGTCTACCGTGTTTGGTGTGAAAGAGAAAATTGTAATTACCAGGTCACGATTTGGTACATCGAAGTATCCTCTCCCCTTGTGCATCCTTGCGATCCTGGGTGTAAGAGAAACAATTACCAACTCTAGAATTTGGGCTTGTTTTGGTGGGAAAAAGTACTCAGCCCAGGACAACTCAGACCGGTAGCACGTTGAACCCGAGGGACTTCCAATTGGTATATAAAAGTGGATTCTTGGGGAAAGCCCAAGAATCATGCATATGGTTCTAATGAGATGGATCCGAAAGGGGACTCTCACCGCATGGATCATGCCCTACGAATAGAATGCCCATATTAAACACCTTTTGTTTTAGAGACCAACCATTTTTGGTTGTTGCTTGGTATAGTGTAGGGTATAGTATCATGCTTGAAGATACTCACTACTGATCCCATTAAGTAGAGATAGTAGTTCTTGGGAGGTCATTTCCCAAGAATCTAAAATTAGTGTGCTCGAATGATGTAATGAGCCATGGAGGGGAGCTAATGCCATCAAATTTCTAAGCTATCCTCTCTCAAGAAGGAAAGGTATTTATCACCAATCTGGGGTATTTCGGTGGGCTATACCAAGTATACAAACCCTTGGATTATTGGCCTATTAGGATTGTACTTGTCTGTTGTCAAATTACACGTTCTTTGAGTCCAAAATAAAACTGAAAACACTTTGTCTTATGATTGTTCTTGTTTGCTAGGATTTGATCACAAAAAACAACATTAGTTTTATGTCTCAAATCGATGGAAATACATAGAGAGTCGCAACTGTTCACTAGAAGGTCACAATTGATTTATAGAGTCGCATCTGTTTAACTTTGAGTCATATTTGTCATTTTCAGTTGTATCTATTTAGCGTCAAGTTGCATATGCCAAATTAGCTTGCATTTGCTTTGCTAAGAACCACATTTGTTATATTTTGAGTTGCAATTGTCATTACGAGTTGCATTTGTTAGAAACTTAACTGCATATGTCTGACACAAATATTGAAAATTTACCAGAAACTCACAATTGATAATCAGAAAACTGCAACTGTGAAACTTAACCGCATATGTGAAATCCTGTGACGCATTTTCGTAATTAGAAAGCCATAATTTACAATCACTATCCAGTCAACATGGTTATACATGTCTTTCCACAAGTAGACTTTGAACGGAAATAGGAAAAGAATTGCTCTATTTTGCATCCTTTAAGTTCATTTAGTCATTACCATAGTTGTCCTAATTCTGATTTTTACTTTCATCTTTGAGTACATATTTCCTTTAGATTTAAACCTCTAGGAAAGTCAGTTTTACAAAATTTAGGATAGGTCCACCATCTACATTCTAGAAAAATCATAGCATCAATGAAATCTGTCATTGAACCTAGTCTTATCATTTTATCCTTTTTCCTACAGAGAGTCCTCCTAGCTCATTAGTCTAGTTAGGAAACTCAACTTGTCTTTGATCTTCATCCTATATTGGTTCCTTGACTTAACTAAATTGACTCCTTGGTTAGACTTTAGCTAGTTGGTCCCTCTGTCTTCAGTTACAAAATTAATTACCTTAGAAGCTTGCTTAGACTGTGCATCTTTAGATATTATCATATTAGACTAGCCTCATCCTAGAGCATTCCTTATTTTGCATTTAGAAAATTCCAAAAACATAGACTAGAGTCATACTGCCTATAGATGTAGTTTTGCATTCCTTGCATATTGAGCTTATCTTACATGGTTGAAACTAGGTCTAAGAGAAAAGAGAGAGAAAAGATGTCGAAACCAAATAAATTCATCAATCCATTCTCCACCAGACCTCACAGGACTTTATTAGAAAAATTTACCACTAGAAACACTCAAGGACACATTGCAGTAGAAGATATAGAAGCTATGGCATAGGACCTCGAGTTTTCCTCTTTTGTAGATGAATACCTAGCAAACGATCAACAACGATACATAGCTAAATTGCTAGTTGAAGGCACTACCTTACCCACAAGATTCAATATTAGCACCTTACAAACTAAACCTACACAAGGGACAACGACTACCAGTACTACTATACCTCAGCTAAATACAACCATACCATCTGGCATACCTACACAAAGTATGACAATCCATATGTCTCCATTTGGTACGTCTAGAATAGCATCGAGATTTAACTTCACTGTAGGGGCATCATCATTCACTCCCTTCGGTCCTCTTGTTGGGAGTAAAAGATCTAAAAAATCAGCTTCTACACCAAATGCCACTGTCATGAATACCATGCCACAGTCAACAACCATATCTCATGTCAGTACCATACCATAGTCAACGACCATACCTAGTGTTTAGGTCACTAGTACTATACCACAGATTACACAAACAAGAGGCATTCCCTCATACCAATATGGAAATTAGAATCCATTCTCCCAGATTGGCAATCAGAATCCATTCACACAGATTCTGAATCAGATTCCATTTTCCCAGATTTCAAGTCAACACCAGTTTACACAGATTTCAAATCAAAATACCATCTCCCAACACGGTACTCAGAATCTGTTCACACAGATCCCAAGTCAAAATCAATTTATGTAGATTCCAGACTAGAACATGTTTACCAACATTCTAAATTCAAACCCACCTCAAATACCAATGTTCAATCGAAACCCATTACGAGACCTTAGATTTTAGAATACATACACAGATCCACATAATCTGCCTAGCACATCATTGACCTAGGTTGACATCTTACAAACAAAAATGCAGAAACTACAAACACAAATAGACAACATGGCAGTGTCAACTAAGAAATCCTTTTCAAAAAAACACATATGCCCATTTCCCTTTGATAGATCATTGTACATGACCCCTTTCGCTCAAAGGTATGTCGTACCGAATCTCCCTAAGTACAATGGCAAAAAAATTCTGATAAAACATATAAGGGAATTTTCTACCATATGCATAGATGTCGCTTATGACCCCACGTATCTTATAAGACTATTTCCAAGAATCCTTGTAGGGATTCAATTAGAGTGGTTTTCAGGTCTAGACTATGGCATCAAATCTTGGGGTGAACTGGCTAAGAAGTTTGTTGAGCAATTCTCCTTCAACATAGACCACGAGATAAATATCGCAACCTTGTGTCACAGAACACAAGATGAAGGTGAAAAATTCATCACTTTCTTCCAGAGATGGAGGACTATAGCTAGTTGGTGTCCTGTTGAGATACATGAAAAACAAAAAGTTACTATGTTCTAGGAAAACCTTCATGCAAAACTAAGGAGTAACTTAAGGGTACATTGTTGTACATATTTTTTAGAACTAGTGGAAAAAGGGGTTATAATAGAAAATGATCTCATTGAAAAAGGCGAACTTAAGGCATCAACATCCAATAGAAATCTGATCATGTAAAATACCCCCACTGACAGAAACAAATTTGGTCTCGCAACAAAAATGTCACCAATGATGGGGTAGTTGATGCTAAATCTATACAAGCAGGACCAATCATCAAATTACAAGGATCTCACACTTCTACCAACATGCTTAATGTTGTCAATCAACCTCCTAACATGGTCCAAATACTCAATGTCCACAACAGCAAAGGAGGTTTCAAAAACGCGAGTTCACTCCTTAGGGGAACCCATTGAGTCTGTATTCAAAGGACTATTACAAAATAATCTTATACAGTTGCAAGAGCCAAGAAAATATGATCTAGGACAATTTAAACCAGTTTGGTGGGATGACAATTCCTTTTGTGATTTTCATAGAACTAAGGGACATAACCTATAAAATTGTTGCCAACTGAAGAATATCATACAGGATCTTGTTGAAAGGAGAATAATTGAAGTTAGTGGACAGAAACAAAAGTCATCAAACACTGATCATCAAGTCTTTTTTGATCTGCTACATGACCATGGAAAATGAACTATTCCTAGTTCAAGTACTAAGACCAATATATGTCAACCAACTATGTGAGTATCAAGCATGATTATAATAGTGGCAAAACCATTCATTACCTTCATGTTGCTGATGATAATATCAATACCATTACTATCAATACAAATCCTGAGTGCACAGTCAATACTCATCGTACTAAGATCACTATCCAAGGCCCTCCATTACAGAAAACACCATATCCTTCCAAGTCATAATATAACCTACTTGACCAGTTGGGGAAGACCTCAGCCCAAATCTCAATATTTGAATTGTTACGTATCTCTCCTGAGCATCGATCTATCTTAGATAAGGTTTTACAAAACACCACGGTCCCCAATGATCTTGATGTCAATCATTTTCAGGAAATGGTGGGATATTTGACCAATAACCATCATGCCATGTTTTTTGAACAAGACTATGCAACTAAAAAGATGAATCATAATGACCCTTTACATTTTGAAGTCCTTGTTGATGACACCAAAGTTAGACAAGTTTTGGTAGACAAAGGAGTAGGGTTAAATATGTGAACTTTAAAATTGATTAAGGAATTAGGTTTCTCAGAAGCATGCGTAGACACAACCAAAAGTATTGTAATTAAAGCTTATGATGACGAGGAATGAAAATCAAAGGGGATGGTAACACTTCCTATCAAAATTGGTCCTGCAGTAATGGAGACAAATTTCTAGGTCTTGGATCTCACCCTTCCTTATAACCTTCTGTTAGGTAGACCATCGATTCATGCCATGAAGGCGGTCCCTTCCACATATCATTAGTGTCTTAAATTCCCTTACAATGGCATTGAAATAACTATAGATGGTGACCCAGATCCATTCCAATATTGCACCAATTTGAAAGAGATCCCCCAACGCCAAGTGCTAGTAAACCAAGAAGCTTCATCATCCAATCCATCTACACTCACTCAAACATCTATTTCACCCTCAATTCCTACCATGCCTAGGGTTGAGATCCAAGATAAGGGTTGTGGAGAGTATTACATGAAGACATCTTATTGTGTTAGCCATTTGGTTCCTCCTAAGTCATACAGTTTACCTACATAAGATAGGAGACAATCTATGGTCACTATACACATTCCTCCCACAACAACTTTCACTAAATTGGGTGAATTAAGCAAAGAAGGCATAGATACAGAAGATGTCACTTCTTAGCTGTATAGAGAAGATGATGAAGAACCTCTCTCGCTTTCTCACATTCCTACAAATCTATATGGAAAGGGTTTCATAATCATGCAGAGCAAGGGATACAATGGACAAAGTGGTTTAGGCTTAAATCAAGATGAGAGGATTGAGCCAATCTTTATTTCTTAATGGCACTTAGGGCTAGGGTTTCAACCAATTTAGATTGGCGTTCCTAGTACCACATCACCCTTAATTGTGGAAGTAAGTTCTTCAGAAGATATTAAGACATCTTATGAGCCATCAGACCAATACCGTTGTGACTCCCTTGACTCCAATGACTATGAGTGGGATTCCCTATCCTCTACCTCTTCCATGGACCTTGACAAGTTATTTGGAGAACTTGGCTTAATGTTAAGATCCGCATGAAATCCATTGAATTCCTATCCACCAAAGAAAATGACAAAGTAGGAGTGGTTTAAACACTACTATTGGGAATCACTTGATCCTACCTCTTGGCAACCTGATATAGCTATTTCAGATAACCAAACCTTGGCATTAGGCCCACCTCTTACTCTACCTAGACCCAAACCTAAGAGCAAACAAGACTTAGTACAAGAATTTTGTGACCATATGAATAACTCAGTCCTTACCTTGACCCTGTTAAACTTTGATAACTCCGACGATGACATGCTCTTAGTTTATCCCAACCTCATTGATTGGGACCAACAAGGCACACCCATATTGGACATTTTGAGAACGATGAAGTAATTGTTGAGTTCTTAGGATTATGAGAAGGAATACCTAATGGTGATCATAAGGCTGGTTTCATCATTGACTTGGACAAAAAAGCATATTTTGGGGAATCTATTCAACCCTCCAGTCGCAAAAATGAGATAAAGAATAAACAAGATAAAAAGGATGAGTCTCTAGGTGAAAACTGAATGACACCTTTAGAAAATGAAAAAGTAAAAAGAAAGGACACATCTGAAGGTGAAAACCTCTTTGAGGCACCTCGAGATGGAGCTTTGAACATTCTCCCCATTGCATAGGAAAAATCACCCATGCTCATTGAAGAATCATTAGAAGTCAACATAGGTACAAAAGGGAATCCTCGACTGTTTTATTTTGTAGTGTCATTGACAACAAAAGAGCAGCCATAATTCCACAAATTCTTTGCACAAAGATAAATTTTCCCTGGTCCTATGCAGACATGCCTGGGTTGGATCCTGAACTCATTCTACATCACTTACCCTTACAACCAGGTGTCAAACTAGTGAAACAAAAATTGAGGAAAATGCATCCACAGATTGCTTTACTAGTCAAGGTGGAACTCAAGAAGCTGTTAGACATTGGTTTCATTAGATCAATCGACTATAACGATTGGATTTCCAATCTTGTACCAGTCACTAAATCTACTGCGGGCATTCGCAATTGCACTGATTTTAGAGATATCAACAAGGCTTTTCCTAAGGATGACTTCCCTTTGCCTAACATAGACATGATAGTTTACATGACAACATGATATGACATGTTGTCCCTTATGGATGGATTTTTAGGATATAATTAGATTAGGATTGCAACTGAAGACCAACCTAAGACAACTTTCACTTGCCCATGGGGAACGTATTTCTAGAATGTTATGCCCTTTGGACTCAACAATGCTGGGGCAACCTATCAACGTGCCATGACCACCATCTTTCATGACCTAGTACACACCCTTATGGAGGATTATGTTGATGAACTTATAGTTAAATCCAAGACAAGGGTAGAACATTTACAAGTTTTAGACAAGATATTTCAAAGGTTGGAGAAGTATAAAGTGCGACTCAATCCCAAGAAATGTGTGTTTGGAGTCAAGTCAAGAAATCTATTAGGCTATATCATTTCTAGATGAGGCATTGAAGTGGATCTGGCTAAGGTGAATGCAATCATAGACATGCCTCCACCCACTAATCTCAGTCAACTAAGGACACTACAAGGAAAACTGCAATCCATCAAAAAATTTATAGTGCAGTTAGTAGATAAGACACATCCTTTTCAACATCTGCTTAAGAAAGGGGTACCCTTTGCATGGACAACTAGGTTTAGAGAGGCTTTTTAACTGATTAAGGAATATTTACTCACACCACTAGTCTTAATGCCACCTGCTGAAGGATGACCATTGATTCTTTATATTACAACAACCCATTCATCACTTGGAGCATTACTTGCACAAAATGATGATGAAGGTCATGAAATGGTAGTATATTATATCATTCAGACTTTGGTAGGTTATGAGCTCAACTATAGTACCATTGAACGTGCCTATCTTGTAGTAGTATTTGCTACCCAAAAATTGAGGCACTATATGCTAAACCATCAAACAATGCTGATTGGTAAAATAGATCCTTTGAAGTATCTTCTCAACAAAACAACATTAACAAGGTGATTGGCCAAATGGGTTATGATACTTAGTGAGTATGATATTCAGTATGTAGAAAGAAACACTATTAAAGGACCAGTCATTGCTAATCAGTTAGTTGATGCACCAATACAAGCAAACCACCCATTAGTTGCAGACTTTCCTGATTAGTTTATATTTACCATAGACACAAACATAACATGGAAACTGTACTTTGATGGATCACATACAAATCATGGCTCAGGGGTTGGTATATTGTTTATCACACTAGAGGGTGATTCTATCCCTAAGTCATTTAGGATTGCATTCCCATGTACTAACAACATAGCAGAGTATGAAGCTCTAGTCATAGGGTTACGCATGGTAGTCAAGTGGAAAATTAAGAACCTACAAATATATGGTGATTCTCAACTAGTAATCATATAGGTAAATGATGATTATGAGACTAAGGATGAGAAGCTTGCTCCATACAAACACATGGATGATAGCTTTAAAGAGTACTTTGAAAAATTCAAATTTTATCAGATACCTGATGTTTTAAACAAGGCAGTAGTTGCTATGGCTACAATTGCATCACTTCTGGAAATTCCTAACAATGTGCCTAAGTTTGAGTTTTTGGTATAACAACTTTTGGTCCTAGCCTATGATATCCCAGATTCTGAAATGGTGTGTTACATTGTTGGTCCTGATTCCCCATGGTACAAATAAATCTATGACTACCTTCATGTTGAATTCATACCCACTGGCCTATCAAGCAACCAACGTAGGATATTCCTCCACAAGTCAGCCAAATACACCATCATTGGAGACACCCTATATAGACATGCTTTAGATAATACCTTACTGAGATGTATTGATTCTACTGAAGCACAAGCAACCTTACATGGGGTGCATGAGGGTATATGTGGTTCCCATTCTACTGGTCCTACCTTAGCCAAAAATATTATGAGACTGGGTTATTATTGGCCTACTATGGAAAAGGACTCATATGTCTTTGTAATGAAATTTCGTCAATGTCAAGTTCATGGAGACTTGATACATACACCATCACAGGACCTCCATCCTATAATGTCACCATGGCCCTTCGCCCAATGGGGACTCGACCTCATAGGTAAGATCCACCCCACCTCATCTAATGGACACAAATTCATTATCACTGCCACTGAGTATTTTGCGAAGTTGATTGGAGCCATTCCTATGACATAAATTACCAACACATAGATCTCTAATTTTATTATGAACTATGTTATTTTTCGGTATGGTGTCCCTTAGTCCATAATTACTGATAATGGACACCCCTTTAAGAATCAAGAAGTACATCATCTTTGTGATGAATTACATATTCAACATCACTTTTCCATTCCATACTACCCACAAGGTAATGGCCGAGTAGAGGCATCTAACAAAACCATCATTAGAATCCTTAAAAATACTATCAATGATGCTAGTCGTGATTGGCATTTATAGCTTAATCTTGCCTTATGGGCTTATCGTACAAGTATCCATACTCCCACGGGCACCACTCCCTATTCACTAGTATTTGGTTTTGAAGCTATTCTTCCTATTGAGGTCAAGATTCCTTCCCTAAGGATATCCTTGAAAGGCCACATTGACAATGAATAGTACTGAGTATCGAGACTCCATGAGATAGAATTCCTGGATGAGCAAAGACAGAAGGCACTAGACCATCTCCAAGCATATCAAAATCACTTTCATCATAGCTATAACATGAAGGTTTTGAACAAAAAATTTGACATTGGTGACCTGGTTTTAATGGAGAATCCAAAGAATCAAGCAGAAAGAGAAAAACTAGGCAAGTTTAAACAAAACTAGTTAGGACCTTATATTGTTACAGAAGCCTTTGGATCAGGAGTGTACCAACTCCCTACTCTTGAAGGGGAATCATTGTCCTCACCAATCAATAGTATTCATCTGAAGAATTTCTACGCATAGCTTCTACAGGCCTTGTCTTAATTAGCCAAAAATACAAAAAAAAAAGAAAATCAAAAAAATCGTTACCAAGGTGAAAACTTGGCAAACATGCATCTTGGTAACACCCAAAAATAAAATAAATAAATAAAAAATTTAGATAATCGAGAAAATAGTAAAGACAAATAATTCATCCAATAGTGAAAACCACTTCAGTGGCACTTTGGATAGGTACCATGGTGAAAACTTGGCAAACATGTGCCATGTGTAGTTGACTTTGCTCCTTTGTCTACTATTTTTCTAATCTAGCCTACCCTGTACATACACCCTATCCCTCTACTTAGTCCATTTCCCTGTACATAGTCCACTACCCTGTACATAGTCCACATCCCTATACATACACCCTATCCCTATACATAGTCCACTTCCCCTTACATATCACCTATCTTTTGTATCCATCACTTGTATACACCATTCATAATAAGTGGTAGTCTTTCCATAACCTGTAATGATTGACATCGAGTGCATTTCATATCCCCCATTTTACCCTATTCATAACCAATTGGTCTTATACTTGACTGGGGGAAAACACTTGACGTGTGTCATATTGATTCTTCCATTGGCAGTGTTAAAGACATAAAACCATAGAAAAATCCAAAAACATCAAAAAATGACATGAGAAAACACAACAAAATTAGAAAACTTCAAAAAGAAAAAAATCAAAACATTTCAAAAATCCAAAATAAGAGTCAAAGTCAGTCGCACTTGTCAGTCCTTGTCATTTTTTGAGCTATGTTTCCTCTGTGACTAGATGTAGGCAAGGCAATCTGCTGATGTGCCCATGAAGCATTAGGTCAGTTTGTTTAGGTTTTTCTGTATAAAATCATGCTTCAATTCATATGTATATATGACAAGGTCATTGGTCGTGTCAAACTACGAGGTCTTTGTGTGTATAATGTAGGCAAGGCCATCAATCAATGAGCCCTCGAGGCCACACTAGGTCAGTCCTTTAGGGTTTTTCATCACACACAGTCAATTGTGAACACGTCATATCAAGTCATGCATTAATTTGGTGAACAAGTCAACAATGTCTTTAAGTCAAATCAAACAACTTGCCAAACGAAACAATCAAAACAAATCAACTAATGTCTGCCACATGAAGTGTCCTTCCTGGAAACAAATATCATCAAAACAATCAGTCAGTGTCTTATTCACGATGAGTCCTTCCTGAATATTGATATCAACAAAACAATCTATGTCTTATTTAGGATGAGTCCTTCCTCCATATCGACATTGTCAAACAATCAACCATACCCTTACACAGGTTATCACATTAATAGAATCTGACTCAACGTCTTATACGATACATGTCTTTCTGAAACCAGGCTTTGTCATGCCTTATAGAGATAGTCATAACATTGAAACCAGACTCATAGTTTTATCCGATATGTGTATCTCTTGAAATCAGGCCTTGTCAATTAATTCTTTTATCAATCAAAACAAATTCAACAAACAGATCAAGTTTTGACAAATATTTTATTGGCTTTTTGAAATTTTGACTTATTTATTTAATGTTTTCATTCGACTTGATGACTCAAAATTATGTTACTAGCTTTCTCAAGGATGTCCCATGAAGGATTTAGAGAAGCCACAATGTATCAAAATTCTATTTTCTTTGACTGTTGTTTGTCAACTGTCTTTTAAATTTTATTTTGAGTCATGTTACTAGTTTCCTCAAGGATGTCCTATGAAGGATTTAGAGGAGCGATGATGTCTCATGACCCATCTTTTTTTTTTTTTTTGTATATGGTTTGTCTTGACAAAAATACTAGGGCAACTTGTTCCTTAGTATGAGTTGATGACAATCCTTGTCTGCGACTGTCTATTGTTAGCAAGTGGATGACCTTGCACACCTTAATCTATGTCCTATCATGGTGTTTTTCTCCATTTGTATTAGTCCCGCCCAATGATGATAAAGTGCAACACCTTTTGTGATACAGCGAAACATAAAAGATTGCTAATACTAACATCCATCACATTTCTTTCATTATTTCTCAATCTTTCTTTACGCACTAACACCTTTTCTTTCTTGCATTATGACAGAATCCTGTGACACACAACAATATAAATCATCCTGCATACACATACATGTTAGAAGAGTACATACATATAGGCATTTATTATATCTAAGACGTCATGGAATAATGGACATACATCATCATACAATACAAATCATAAGCATTCCATGCACATAATAAATGTAAATGCATGCATCACATTACATCTGTATATCATCACATGTAGAAAGCATTGTACATATAACATCATATTACATCACATATAATCACAATCACATCATAGGCTACATAAACACATCATTAAAGAAGATACGATCATCCATCACAAAGCATATCATATGAACCTAACATGTACAAATAAACAACCACATAATTAATCAATAGAATTGCATATCATGGGAATCACTGCCAAAATCATATATATATATATCACTCAACAAGTGTCACATCACAATTTCATAATGTATCAATCAATATGGAAGCATGTAGGCTATATAAACATAATACAATGTCTCAATACATATCAATAGATGTCCCTATCTTGAACTACCACTATTGTCACAACTAGAGTGTGCAGATGACTGATGTCAGGAACCTGATGACCTGTGAGCTGAGTGGGGCCTGTCATATGGACATGATCTGGATGGCTATTCCACGCCCTCTATGCTAATTATCTTAGTGTGGGTCCTAGTCTAAGACTTCTCACTGCGTGCCTTTGAAAAACTTAGAGCCCGTCTCTCTGGAGGAACTTCTGCCTCATATAAATCTTTGTAGTACAAAGCCCTCTTGTTGGATTTGACTAACTCTCTGGAAAATGCAGCTACTGGCCCAATACATAGAACTTTGATCTTTGTGAATCTCTGCTTAGTCTCCTACCTTTGAGCTATGGCCTGATCTCTATCCATGATGGTCCTATCCCTATCCATTAGTGCCAAATCCCTCTCAGACACCATCACCCTCATCTACTCCTCTAAGGATGTAATCTAGGCCCGAAGTGTAGCAGTGTCATAATCAACTAGCTCTGTGTTAACCTATCTAACCCTTGACACACCATCCTCCTCATCCTCTAACTCCTCCAGAATCCTATCTTGAATCTCACGCTCATGATCATCATCATCCTAGTAGGCAGCTAGCAAGCCCAGGGTATCAATCTCTACCTCCTCACTATTTGCATCATCTCTATCTCCCTCCTCCTCTACAAGAAAATTTGGAATGGCCTCCTATGTAGGATGCTCTTCCTCTATAGGAACATTTGGAATGGCCTCCTCTGTAGGCTGATCCTCCTCTCCACTGATCTCAACATCTACCTCCTCCCCTTCTCTGCCAATATCTGGCATGGCCACATCCTTCTCTCCTTGTCCCTCCTCACAAATTAGTGACAATGGTGGTCCTCATCCCCTCCATCCATATCTCCCTCTCCTACCACCTCGCCGACCACCTCCACCATCATCTCCATCATCACCATGGCCTCCTCCACCTCTCTGCCCTCTACCTCTACCATGCCTACTGCGCGGTCCTGTCCCTCGCCACTCTATCGGTGCCGGCTAATATGGATCTGTCAAGGTAATCTGCCTATGCATAGCCCACCACTGATCATAATCCTCTGTGGTGCATGGGTCTGCCAGACCATCTTTCCATCCCCAAGGAACTGTGTGCAATGCATCAATGTCTACCTCTGTAGTGGCCACTGGAACCTCTAGACCCCACAGTGGAATCTCTTGTGAAGACCTCGTGAAATTGGCCCGTCCTCTCGACACATCCTATACCTCTCCAAACTATCGCAATACATGATCTGGCAAGTGATGCTTTATAATGTGGACATGTGAAACAATCCACCCAATCAGGTACAGTGTCTATCGAAAAAAATGAAAATGCTCATCCTCATCCGACCAATCTATGCATCCTAGGTATGGCCTCCATGTAAATTGAACCATAGTGTCTATGGCATGCTTGAAATACCCAGTATCTCCCATGTGGTGCTGAATGTTTTCCCCCGCATAGGGGAAGGCATAGGGACCTTCCTGCTCAACATCAACTATAACTAGTGGGAAAAATATAGCACTGTGTTCCCATGCCCATACCATTAGGAGCATGGTACCATAACTCATGGAATGAGCCTCTCGGTAGGCTAGATCATGCAAATGAAAATACAAGATGCCGAGGAGATAGGAACCCCATGCATATACCTCCTATCACTCTAGCATCCCTACTAGCATCTCCCCCCAACCCATGGGAAAACCATGACCTTGATAGTCAGGGAGCACTATGCCACCTATCAAAGTACACACTAGATAGTCTAGCCGCCTATACCTCCGTGCCAGAACACGCCATCTAATTGCATAGTGGTCGAACCCTAATTGTCTCACATCCGTGTGAGGGTAGTATCCGCACATCTCAACAACACCCCTCTGGGTATCATACCTCACCTGCGTGCCTCTAATAGGAAGTCTAAGGATCCTGTAGACATTGTCCAAAGTAACTGTAGCCTCTCCAGTAGGAAGGTGAAAGGAAGACATCTCCGAGTGCCATTGCTCACATAGTGCTGTCAATAAACCCTGATTCACCCAAATTTGGGGCATATCTATAACATGTAGAAGACCTAGGTGCCATAGGAACCATTGCTTTGTGCTCCACAAGTTGTCTTAGAAGTGAAAAGTTATAGGTCTTGACTCTCGCGTATACATAGTGTCTAACACAACTTGCAATGGCATTATACATGCCTCATGTGAGCATCAAACATCTATCCTAGTGCAAAATGACTAAATTAACTACTACACAAATGCATCATTCTTTTGCACATGCATCATTATTTTATATATGTGTTGCAGAGAAATCAAATGCATCATTTAATTACACATATGCATCACTCTTTACCAAATGCATAACTTTAAAATTCATATGCATGCATAATAACAAATGCATTGTCAAAAATTAACTATCATTACCAATTGCGTAAGTGAAATGAAAATGCATTGAAATAAATACAAATGCATTGAAATAAAATAAAATTATTTGAACAATAAAGACATGCATTTAACTAAACTACAAATGTGTTGAATCACACAAAAACTACATTAACCTATCTACGTGATATTTCAAATGCATTGATCTGCATGCAAATGTGTCATTTGCGCATTCACATGCGACATTTTAATAAAATGACGCATAACTAAAATTCAAAATCAATGCATAAAAACACACGTGCAAATTAAAAACTTCAAAAGTCAAGTTTTAGGTACATATCTTCTCATGCAAAAGGTGTTATCTCAAAAATTCCAACTTGGGCGCCCAAGGTGGGTCCAAGTCAATCTTAGTTAACTAGAACATATCTCTCCAACAATTCATGCAAACATTATGCATGATTGATCATCCCCACTTAACTAAAAGTATCCACTTGTTATCTATCATGCAACTGAATTCATTAGTCATGCAACTCAAGTCATCTAAAGTAAACTATAATTCAACTCAAACTAACTACATGCAACTAAAGATAACTGAACCATAACTAAACTAAACTGAATGAAACTGAATTGAATTGAATTGAATTGAATTAAACTGAACTAAATTGAACTAATACTAAACTGAACTAAACTCCACTCATGTAAATATAAATCCCTAATTTGTAGGATCTTTACATGTATTACTAAAGTTTTATCAATCCTCCAAACAGTTAACTTAAGCAAGGTGGGTTCCACCTTCCATGTGGATGCCCCATGTGCTCCTATTTTGTAGGGCCTCTTCTTGGATGTCCCCACATGTTCCTATCATTTAGGAATAATTACAAATGTCAATTTACATGTTCATTTCATTTGAATTTAATCTCTTTCTAATCCTAGTGTTGGGGAACACTTTCCAAGGACTTAGGAGATACATGAAATATTCTTAGGATTGCAATGAAATGGCATCCTATTCCCAACAATATCCTCCCACATCCATATTTTCCTGAACTTATTCTTTTATGATCATGAAAACCTAATAAATTCTTCTCTCAACATCCCTGAAGATCCTATTATTTCTTTCCTTCCATATCCCCTAGGTTAAGAAGCAATGAAATTGGTTCCAAAGATCCACAATTACCTTATGTGAGAAAGGGCAATTGGATCAACTTTCAGCAAAATACTTTATAGTAGGGGGAACAACCAATAAATGAACAACAAGGGAAGCAAGAATGACCAAACTTCTCTAGAGAACTGAAAATGAAAGAAAAGATGCATAATAGCCTCTTCATTTTTCTTGCAAAGGATGCATTGATTAACAAGATGAAATCCTCTCCTAACAAGATTATCAATAGTTAGAATTCTTCCATGTGAAGCAACCCACCAAAAAAAAAAGATTTTTGGGACAAGGTTTTTAATCCATACTCTATCCCAATGAGGGTCTTTCTTGTCAATAAGGGGTTTCACCAATTCATTATAAGCATGTTTAATAGAGAAAAAACTTGAAGAGATCCCCTTCCACACCCATTCATCTTCCCTTTCAATAGTAAACCAGCTTGCCTCCCCTATGAGATTGTGTAACCTTAGCAGAATTGGATCTGAGTTGATCTATCTCTGACCCCTCAAGTTGACACTTCTTAACAACAAGTTAAACTTCTTTCGTTGTGTTTCTTTCACCTCCCAATTGACATAGTCTGACACATTTTTTCCACATACGCTATTCAAGCTTTGTTTAAGGGGATTGAAGCCATTAGTATAGGAGAGAGGGGAAGCCTCAATCTAGGGGTATTTCTAGAAATTAATGTTTTTCCCATTACCAATCCTCTTTCAACACATTTTTGATTTTGATAAGATGGTTCCATAGAATAAACCCATTGGGAATATAAGTAGTAGAGAGGAAGCAACCAAGATTCATGTTCTTCAAGTATTTGTCTTGGAAAATCTTCATCCAATCCTTAGTTCCCTCCAAAAGGTTCTATCCCACCTTAGTTGTTAGGGTTTTGTTGAACAATTTGATTCTCCTTATCCCCAACCCTCCTACACTTTTTTGTACATGCACACTTTCTCCCAATTGACTAGTGACAGTCTATTTTTCTCTTTAGTCCCTGACCACAAGAATCTTCTCTAGATATGTTCTATTTTTCCCCTCTAAAGGCTGGGATTTTTAAGAGAGACAAATAGTAAATCAGGATATTCTATAAGGAGGATTTTAACAACTAAATCTTCTCTGCTAAGCTAAGAAGCTTCCCCTTCCAACCAACTTATTTTGAGTTCTCTCAATCAGATGGTTCCAATAATTATTTTCCAACTTTCTAGATATCAGAGGTAACCCAAGGTAAGTTGCTAGTAAGAAAACTTCCTAACATCCCAAGATCTTCACCACTCTTTCTTTCACTACTTGGTCAGTAATAAAGAAGTATATCTTACTTTTTTCATAGTCAATATACTAGCCAGTGATAGAAGTATAGTAATTTAGAACCAATTTCCATAGATTGGATTTCCCCACTGAGGCTTCAACAAATAGGATGGTGTCATCAACAAACTATTGGTGAGAGTTAGGCTAGAGAGACGTAGTAGCTTTTACACCTTTAATGGCTTTAATGCCAATTAGATTTTGGATATTCCTTCCTAATACCTCACCAAATATTATAGATGGATATGGGGAGAGGGGATCTCCTTGCCTTAGACTATGACCATAAGATAAATGGCCTTGGGGGACACTATTGAAAAAAATTGATCACATAGACATAGGTAGAGAGCAACTTTAGGAATCATCCCTCAAACCCAAACTTCCTGAGAACAACAAAGAGAAATGACTAGGATAATCTATCATAGAACTTAGAGATATCAATTTTAAAGGTCATCCCATGTGTTTACTGAGGCCTATAGAGTAGAGGATTTCATGGGTAGAGATAACAAGATAACAACATCAAGGATGTTACGACCATGGACAAAACCTTTCTAGTTTGGGGCAACCATTTTGCATTAAATAACTTTATGTTTGAATAGAAGGATCTTAGAGAAAAATTTATAGAAAGTATTGTAGAGGCTAATGGGTCTACAATCCTTAATAAAAGAGGCATCATCATTCTTGGGGATAAGAGCAATAAAGGTGATATTTAATTAGTTTAGGAGCCTACCTGACCTGAAGAAATCTCTAGTAGCATTGAATAAGTTAGATTTAACAATATCCTAGTTGTAGGCACCGAAATTTGGTTTAAGCCTATGACTTCAATATTCTTAATAGTTCGTACTTCTTCCATGGTCATGATTAAATAATGTCAATTATTTTAATTAATTCACTTTAACTTTAATTCTTCTATTAATTAAATAATCTTAATTATTTAATTGATTCACATTTTCTTTATTCTATCTGATTAATTAAATAAACACTTTTTATTTAATTATGTTACTAATTAACCTTATCCTTCTTGTCAAATTAAATAAATTCTTATTTAATTTACTCTTTATCATACTTTAACTATAATTAAATAAATTCTTTATTTATTTAAATCCCTTCATCACTTAATTAAATAAATCTTATTTATTTAATTATTCTTGAAATATCAAATCTTGAATTAAATGAATTATTTAATTCATAAATTATATTTTAACACATTCCTCTATATTTAGATAATTGTGTGAGTTATCTAAGTATTCACTTTTACTCGACTCAAAGATCTATTCAGATTGCTCAATTAACTCTTGATTTAATGTCTGAGTGGGGTTCTCAAGTAATCTGTTTGTCAAATCATTCAATTGTCCAGTTCTAACTCATTTGCATGTACATGCGGATTAATTAAATATTCCTATTTAATTAGTTAAACCTTGTGCATGCATTCGAACAATTGTTGATTTAATCCATCTTCATCTTTGTCATGCAAAGACAATTCTTCTGTTTTCAAATACCAAACTGGAAGATTAAATCATTTATTTAATATTTAATTCTATTTCTAATTTATATCACTCATGTCATTACTAACTATTATTAGAATGCATGACTAATCTGTCAATCTCAGCCATCCGTTGATCTTTCAATCCTGGCTTGTCGTTCAAATAATCAATTTTCTATAAATTGAGCTGGTCTTCATCATTCCAATCTCTCTCGAAATCTTATGACTTTTTGGAGCAACTATCTTGAATCTTCGATGCTTGGCTAAATCATTATCATAGGCTATACTTGCATGAACTTTTGAAAATCTGAGGGCAATTATACTACAAACGAAACAGAGAAGGACAACGGAGATAAATCATGGGAGAATGCAGATTGGGTGAGATTGTTTCTTTATTTACTTTTTGAATTCATTTGTACTTTGTTGATATAACTTAGATTGCATTTAGATTTGTACTGCATGTTTTCTCTGATCTATTTCTTTTTGCATTTTCTAGACATTACACTAGTAAGTTTGAAAATAAGAAGGGGGGAACCTATCAGTTCCAGGGGCTTTAAAAGCCCTGAAAGAGAACACAACTTGTTTAACTTCTTTCATAGAAACAAATTTAGTCATTTTCTTTAATTCTTGTTTAGAAATAACATTAGGGATCACCTCAAGGAAATCATCATGTACCTAATTGGCATTACCTTGGGAATTGTGAAAAGTGGAGAACAAGTTAACAACTTCCTCAACAATTTCTTTCTCCATCAAGACCGTCACACCATCATCTTTCTTGAGAAATCTAATCTTGTTCTTGCTTCTATGTTTCAAGGTAGATTGGTGAAAGAATTTAGTGTTCAAGTCTCCTTTCATAAGCCATCGAACCCAAGACTTTTGTTTCTAGAATATTTCCTCCTTTTTATTGACTTTAAACCATTGGGATCTAAGGTCATGTTCCTTATTACATATATCTTCATCCACAAGGCCAACTTCCATTTTATCTTGAACTTCCTTTAAGATATTTCCAGGTGAATTCTTAATCTCAAAGATGTTTCCAAAGGTAATTTTGTTCCACCCTTTCACTCTCTACTTGAGTCTACTCAAATTCTCCACCAAGAAGAACACAGGGGTACCTCCTATGGGTTCATCCGGAACCAATTTTTTAATAAAACAACAAAGTCAAGGTGAAGTTTCCACATTATTTTAAATCTAAAAGGGAAAGGGCCCTTTTTGTTGTCAACATTTCTTTTAAGAACAATAGCATTATGATCAGATCCTGACCTTGGGAGAGCAGATAGAGAGAGAAATTGAGAGATGTTCCAATTATAAGAAATCGTAAACCTATCCAACTTAACTTGAATTAGTTGATTATCAGTCCTTCTATTTGACCACGTGAATTTGGAGACTTAGAGAGGAATATCAATAAGCCTAATAGAGTTTATGAAACTTGCTAGCTCCATTATACTATCAGTATAATCATCTAGCCCCCCTTGACTTTTCAGAAGGAAGGAGGGGGGAGTTGAAATCACCTCCCAACATCTAGTGGTCATCCTTTCTATTTTTAATAACATCATTCAGATACTCCCAAAGATGCATCCTGTCTCAGCTTGAATTGGGAACATAGATATTAATTAGATTCTATTTCTCTTGCGAGGCCAGATCTTCCAGAGCCACCATCAACTTGTTCCTACTAATAGAGCTCAAAGTTCCTTTTAATTTTGAGGGATTCCAAAGAGTAATAATACCCCCCGAGGCTCCTTCACCTTCACTGAAAAAGTAATTCACACTAGGCCATATTTTCAAAACCACCTAAGATCAAAGGTATCCTTCTTCATTTTGGTTTCTTGAAGGAGAAAAACATCCACTTTATTATACAAAATATAGTTTTTAACCAAATTTTGTTTATAAGGGCTATTAAGGCCCTTGATATTCTATGGAAGAAATTTCATTCGAGAAACAAACTAGGTACAACAACACCTAAAGGCCTGGAGAAGAGTAGCTAGGGCTACTTCTTTTTGGACTTTGATCCCGCGATCGAGTCCAAAGTTCTTTGTTTACTAGAAGCCACATCCCTCATGATATATTTATTCTTGGATTACTTTTGGAAAGGTCTAACTACCTTGTTTCCCCCTCCTACATTAAACTTCTTTTTATTTTTTGACTTATTTAGAGCTTGTAACTAGTCATCCTCATCTTCTTTATCATTGAGGTGAAGGGGAAACCCCAATAAGGCCAAGGGATCAATCAAGTCAAGCCTGCCTCCTTTTGAGACATAAATGACATATCCTCAAGGGAAAACTTAGGATTTGAAGACACTAATTCATCTTCTTCCAACTTAATTCCTTCTTTAGTAGTAGGAACCACATCCATGTGAGACTGCAAATTGGCCTCCATTTGGGGTGCTCCCTTTACTTCACCCAAGTTATCAAAATTACTTTCCTCTCCTATAATAGGATTCCCACCATTTTAGAAGCTTGCCCGAAGTTGGGATACTTTTGATAGGGGCATCATTCGTGAGGTTCAAACTAGCCAAATCACTGGAAATAACAAGAGGTTTTGTAGGGACAACAACTAAGCCTCGTTTAGGATCAACCTTCTTAGGGAGGACAACTTCCACTGGGCTGAAAGATACTTCAGGAGGGTGAGCAATAGAGATAACTGTGGAGGGCATATACACATTTGCAAAAAGAGAATGCATTTTATCAATGGGTCCCTCAATTGGAATTTTATCACATGAATCAATGACATGACCAAATATCGTACAAAGCTAGAAGAATTGTTTGGCATTTTCATATTCAAGGGGTTGTGGTGCAGAAGCACCCAATACACATATTTTCAAAATTCAACATTTGTAGGAAGGCATTAGGACAATAGGGGGTATTTGAGTTATTTCATGTTAAATAAGGCCTTTGACCCAATTAATGATGTAATTAGGGGTCTTTAATGTTGGTTAGTGCAAAAGAGTGCAAAAGTTGCATAATGATGTAATACATGTCATAATTGTCAAAATAATGCAAGATTGAGTAATATAATGGTCTAGTTGGTTGGGTGGTCAGTTGTAGGCATTACATGGGTGGTTTTTGAGTTGGAAATGTATTTAAATCCTCTTGAAGGCTTGTGCAAGGCTATTGAATCATTCTTGAAGGAAGAAATCAATCAAAAAGCTCTATTTTTTTAGTAAATTTATGTGTTTTCCTTTCTTTTCAGCCTATGTATGGGTCTGTATACTAGGGTTGTGTTCATTGATGATTGGAATTCACTTTAGTATGGTGTTCTCCCTATTTTTAATCCTTTCTTGAAGAGTAACATTGAGTTTTGAGAGAAAAGGAGGCTGATTCTTGTGGACTGGTTATTTAATAGGGTATAGGGGTTTGAGAGCCAAGATGTGTCATAAAGGCTATTCCATCCTTCTGTGATTACTGTGCCTAGGTGGAATGGGCCTTGTTAGTCTATAAATAGCACTAGGTAGGTTGGTTTGAGTTTGGGAGAGATTCTAAGGGTGAAATCCATGCTGCCCCTGTAGGAAGACAAAGTTTTGTGTCATTTGAGCATAGTTGGGGTATGGTTTTTTGAGGATTTCAAAGAGAGTAAGTTGAAACTTGTTTGTTCCTAAGTTATTGAGTGTATCTTGATGTGTTGAAAGGGTCTGAGAGGTTGAGGAAGGCTTGGTGTCTGTAGAAGGTTCAAGACCCTAATGGAAGAGGGTGAAAAAGAGTGAAAGTTGGTTGCTTTACAAAGGAAGTGTATGCAAGACATGGGGGAAGTCTGATGTAATGAATTTTTAAGCATGTACATGCAAAATGATGAAGGACTCAAGTGGTTTCAGGTTGGTGAGTGTTCTGGACATGGGAAAATCAATAAGCCCTAGTTGAAATGGTGAAAAGAGAGGGTTTTGGAGAAATGGGTCTAAATAGGAATGTGAGGCCCTAAAAGTTGGAAAATCCCTAGTTTTGAAGACTACGCTAAGACTTTTTTGAGGTTTGGTAGGTTGGTGACAAGTTTAAAAGAGGTTTCCTTTGCAAAAGAGGGCTAATTGGAGCCGGTTTTAGCTTAAGAAGTTAGATTGAGTCTTGATGTTCTAAAGCACCCTATGGTGGGTTTGTGATATGTTTTGTGCCAGGTTAATGGGTCCCTAGAAGTGTAAATCATTTGTGAATTTGATTGGTTTATTCTATGAAAAGGTTTGAAAATTGGTCTTGGAGTCCTACTAGGAAATGGTGGCTTGAGAAGGTGAATTTGCATTCAAAAGTTCTTGGGGTTTTGAAGGTGAGTTATCCTTGTTATATTGGGCAATCTAATCTTGTTAGATGCCTCTTGGGGTTTTGGAGAAGGTCTGAAACAATATTAGTGTGGTTGATCCATTTGGGTGCCTTGTACACTGAAGGAGAAAACTAGGGTTTTGAGAGCCTTTTTAGCATCAAGTTATGAGTTCATGGTTTGAGGCCTCCCTTGTCTGCATCAGGTTGAGACTAGTTACCAAACTTAGAATTAAGAAGAATAGAGGTTAGTAGAACCATCTTAACAACTACATTTACATAAATACAAGCATAGACAAAAATGAGAACAACTAATGATATTTTCCAAAGTCTAGCAAATACACATGGATTAGACACAACTCAAACTTATTAATGGTTAGAGGCAAGGATATTGGTGAAATATTAATCTAGTACACCTAAGGTTTTGTAGAATAATATTTACATATACACATCATTTTGACTTTGAGTTACTAAAAACATCGAGACTAAATACAACCCAAACTTAATTTAGTGTCAACATTCAAAGCATGCTTGGAGGGAATGCTATTCATAAAAGAATCTAAGAGGTAGCTTAAAGATTACAATAACTCACGTGGGAATTTCCACATTAATACATATTTTAATTTTATTCTACTATTCTATCTGATATATGGATCTATTAATTTCAAAGGCATTATGATGTTAGTGGTGATCACCTTACACTCATTTACATGTCTTATATTTTCAGCGAACATGGAAGTTTTATGGACACAAAATAGATAACACAATGTGCTTGAGATAACAAAAATTTAATTCATTTGATAAAATCTTGAAGCTTTATGCTCACGTTGTGCGAAGTAAAACTCATGGCACTATCAAAGTATCAGATAAATACTAAGATTTTCTGTAGTTGACATTGGGGATCCAAAGAAAATCTAAATTAGGAGGGAAACTTTCCTTACACAAGGATACTGTAATATTGATGTACACAACGAAATCCCGATGTCTGAGTGGGAGATATCCCGATTCGGGTGTTTTTTCTTGAAAGGTGGAATGATCACAAAATACAATATATACCACTTTCTCTCGGTGGTATTTTGCGCAGTTGTTGAATATGCCGAATGGGGAATTCTCCATGGTGGACTGTGAATGTAAACATGAAGCTCCAGAAATCCAAATAAGGCATATTTTCTTGGTTCGTGAGGAGGAGATGGTGGATGCAATTATAAAGTGTGTGGGCGAAGTAAAATGGGGCAACAACCACATTAATAACATGGATATCTACAATGAAAATTCATACAAGTTCTTGTTGAAGCTACAGGTTGACGCACACAAGTGGAGGTAATTTCAAAGAGAATGTTTCCATTATCGATACTTTCCTGTGCATGATAACTAATCGCCCACCTCACTTGCCCGCCCATGGAGGGATTGATTGCCAGGTTGTTTAATGTTGGATCAACAAGTAACAAACATTCTAAAACATTTATTTCCCTGTGTCCATTTAGGTTAGGACTGGACATGAAGAACATGAATGAATTTCTCAATTTTGTAATCCTTAACGGGGATCTTTTTTCTCTTGTCCAAATATTGAGAGAAATGGAACTTGTTGAAGGTGTATACACTCTCATGTATTGGGAACCATGGTTGTATGGCTGAATTCCCACCATTCAATATAATTTTGTTTTGAATTAATAAAGGGAACATGTAAATTTGCAATGTATAGGTTACCAAATATAGTGTGTTTTTCCTACCATTTGAAGTGACTTAAAAATCATAATGTGTCTTGAAACTTGCAATTTTTCATACACAAACACATTATAGTGAAATGATATTGTCATTTCAAATACACACCTACATATGTAGAGGTATGAGTATGTTATGAGAAATAGGAGGTTGGAAAAAATGTTGTGTTATAAAACAGTGTTATTAAATTTTTTCATAAAAGAAAAAATATATAATTGTTGTCAATATTTTTTTAATTATTTATACATGAATAAAAATCATGATAAAATAATGTAACATACGATTATTTTAAACTAAAGAAAAAAAATATTATTGTCAGAGAATATTAGAGAGAATAAGGTTAGAGAATGCATAGAGGTCAAGTCTATTATTTTTTTGGATTATGGTAGATTAAGACTTGGACCACACATTTGATTATGTATTTTTTTGGCATAGGGGCATTCATATAATCAATGATACCATAATTTTATTAGAGAGGTATTAAAAACTTATCACTTGCAACAAAAAAATGATTTGGAGTGGGTGGTGTTGTAGGAACGTTGGGGGCTTTATCTTGAAATAATTGAACAATTTATATAATGATGATCAAACCCCGTGAAGATATCATAAATTTATAATAGTAAATTGCTATGAAAATTTTATGATAATGAGAATCAAGGTGTTTCTAAATTTAGGTAAAGAAATGTTGTAATGTCTTCTAATGTGATGTGTGGCTTGTAATCTCCACTATCATTTTTTCCCTTTTTAATTGCTTATTAAAAAATATTTCCCTTTAATAAATAATTCTAGGGTTGTTTTTAAATAATTGTGTACAAAAAAAGATAAGGGAGCAAACTAAAATGAAAGGTAAACATTAAAGAAAATAATTATTTTTTGACAATAATGAATGTTATAGTTTACAAATTGGTCTAATTAATATAAGAATATAATTATCAATTTACAAATATATAATTAGTCATAAGAAAGAAAAAATTAACATGAGAAAAATAACAAAATGCTTTGATATAGCTACAAATATGCTTATATTCAAAAACATTTGTATAAGTATTAGAAGCCTCTTTGAGGGGACAACCTCTTGAATACCAAATCGCTAATACAACATATGATTCTGAGGCGTTCTCTTTATTTCAATATTAGTATAATAAAACATCAAATGGAAAAATTGTTCCCCACCCTTTATAACTAATTTTGTAGTCCTAATATAAAGTATTTATTTGAACCTTTTATGGGGTGGTTTTCATGCTAGTGGAAGGTGGATCCTCATCAAAATCGCTCTTTGCATTTCCCTCCTCTGAACAACTTGGGTGCATAGTAAGCAAAGATCTACAATAAAATTTTGTTTTCTTATTGGAACTAGCAAGGGATGGTGTATTAGTGTGCGAAGGGCATGGAATATTGTTGTATATCGCATTCCACCTGTGGGTTGAAAACATGACCATGCAATTCTATTGCACAATAAAAAAGTCTAGGACCATCGTGCTATAGGCTCTTGCTAAATGCTACTCACACACATCTCACTTTGAAGGATGATTGAGGAAAAAAATTGAAAACATACCACCTAGGGGTATGAACCCTCTGCAACATCATACCTTTTGAGTGCTTTGACTAGTTGCATTTGATTGACCAAAAAATCCCACATGCACTTTATGGAGTGAAGGAAAACCAAATTTTTTTTAGCACACATAAGTATTGAGAGGGTAGGTGAATTAGTACTTAATCAAATTCTTTCATTTATCAACAACTAACCAGTTAAACCATGAGAAGTAGAAAAACTTAAATGCACAAAACCATAACACCAAATTTACTTGGATAACCTAACAAGGGAAAAACCACAGTGATCAAGCTACTTAGATCTACTATCAAAATCTAGCCTCACAAATATAACAACTTTTTATAATAGGTATTTACGTTCTTTAACAAAGGAAGTACACTATTCCCTGCTCAATACAACTTTCACAATAGAGGTTCACTACCTCAACACACAATTGGATTATTTTTAATACATAACTAACTAAACCTTTGGCTCACTTACTTTGGTACATATAATTGCTTCAATAAGCTATGTTGCTTACATCCCACTACTTTCATAAAACTTTCTCATTTATAGGCTCATAGTCTTCTTCAAAGTCTTCACATTCACTATTGATTTTTCAAAGCTGATCTTTAGCATATTTCATCATCAAAGATATTCTTTCGAGTTATATTCACACATTATCTACTCAAAAAAATAACAACACACTCACACACTTTCTCAAAAAATTTGATCTTCTATTTACACCATCCACATCCTTCAAAAAGGTTTTCCAAGTTTGCTACATACATATGAAATATAAGATATATAATATTTATAATGAGGTTGACTCCAAAAACATTTGTAGAAGAAAGAAAAATTATGTAGTTTAGACTAAGAGATATCAAAGACCTATCCTTCATTAAAATCATCTTCAAAATTGGTGCACACATCAAGACACTTGGCATAATCAACCCAACATAATAAGTCAGCCCAATAAGAAAGAGAATTGTCAAAACATCAACTCCAAAACAAGGCAGTACTGGAGAGACCAAGAAACAATTTTTAGCCCAATTAAATAAACTAATATAGTATGTAGAAGCACTTTCGTGCTCTCTCTTTTCCATTTCTAATCAATTCATGTTGGCGTAGGTAATTTATTCACAAAATAATGATTCTAGACATACTACTGAATAGGAGAAGATCACATACCATCTTGAAAAGCAACCAAAGAGCCCAAAGAGCTTTCATCATGCATTATGAAGCCTATGTACATATGATTGATCTAAAATATGCTGACACAGATTGATTAGACACCAATAGACCAACCTACTAGGTTTTTAGAACATAAACAACACACTGTCATCTATAGAACCACCAGTGGTGAACCAAATTGTCTAAAACTCAGATTGAACAAACATACCATCTTTATCAAAATAACTACAAAAGTGAAAGGAAAAATTTTTATATGGTGAAATGCAGAGACATTTAGTTATGTCCTTATCATACATTCACTGAAACTTAACCATTTCATACTTTGACAACTCCAAAAAAATTATGGTAGAACTTATGTACATGGGTACATGGAATTTTCATAACTTTCACTTGTGTAGAGCTATTCTTCAAACCACAAGGACACAAATTCATTTGCTGAGGAATACAAAGAATTCAAAAAATCTCCTATGTAGCCAATCATGTGCCTTAGATAGATTTGAACCTTATTGACTATGGCATTTGACATTTGACCATGAAGTTCAAATGATAGTGTATAATAAATAGTGTAGTAGTGAAATCATTTTGATAGTCAATCATGAACTTCAACAATCTTACATCTCTTTGTCATCCAATGATGAACAATATATGGTATCTACAAAGGTTGATATCAATGACAACACCAACAAAAGTTGACATCAATGACAACACACTATCCACACATTTTCCAACATTCTACCCTATATTATTGATAGAAACACTTATCGGATCTTTGATTATCTCTCCCCATTTAACATAAAGGGAAAAGGGTAGGTGGTCTTTACAAAAAAATATAAACTCCTCCTATCTATACACACTTTTTATAGTTCACCCCCCTTTCTCCAAATTTTTTTCTATATACATAAAATATTGAACACTTATTTACTTCGTATATCTACAAATGTTACAAAAAATATATCAACAATACATACTTAGCTCTAACTAGAAGGAAGAATATTCTTGTAGATTGACTTTAGCTAAGTTAAGGAGTTGTCCCATTTCTTTTTAGTAGTAGTGATCTAAATTTGACTCATGAGATGAGAATGAATTCTTTCTTCTTCTTCTTCCAAGGGGGATGGAATATGATTCTTTTCCTCCAATCCTTTATCTCCTACTAGGAGACTTGTTAAATATGCTAACTTTAAGTCCACAACCTCCCACAACTATTTCACTTGAATTGATCCCTTTGATCTTACACTTGTTGTAGAACTGGGAGTGTAGCTTATCAACTTGTGCCCTAATGGCACCACCACTTTCCTGCATTGGATCATAGGTAGCAACCAAATTTGTGATATTCACTTCCATAACATTTATTTGATCCTTAAGAATCTTGGTGGTGGCAGACCATTGCAAACATATTTGGTATACTACCTTAGCTTCCTCCATACATTTTTGAATGTCTTCTATGCACCTTTTAAGCTTCTCATCATGTGCCTTTGCATATTTTTTGGAGGCCTCTAACAATCTATTTTTATGAATATTCACCTCAACTTCTGCAGATAAGCAGAGTGTTCCTTAAAGGAATCCATTAGTTGTTTGATATGATGAGTAAGAGGCAGAGAGGAAACCCTTTTTCCATTAGGTATTTTAGCTTCTAACATTTTTACAACCTCCTACAATGTTTTTGAACTATCAACTTGTTGCCTCAAGATCTCTTCCTTTGAAGAGGAGTGAAAGATATCATCAAGTTACAACTTCTACAATGGTGAGATGTTTTCCATATTTACTTTCCCATCAAACATAGGAAACTACAAAAAATATGGAGTAATTACAGGCTATATCTACTTCTATTGTGCAAGAAATTCTTTAGTTGACTTGATGTAATGGGGGGATGCACAAATAGATACCTTTGGAGACTCTTCAACAAATGCTGTAGAAGTAGATGTGTCTTCCTTCATTTTCTAGTTTCACTGACCAATGCTCTCTAGAGGAGGGTTGTCATGCATATAATGCTAAGGAGAAGCATGCTCTCCATCATGTGCTACCTGCTTATCTCTCTCTTCTTCTATTTCACGCTAAGGGGAAAAATGTGGTTATTTCACATCTTCAACACTTTCATTTTCTTAATGATTTTAATTATCACTTCTTTAGTCTCTTTCTAAATTTTTTCTCTATCCTCTTTCTCCATACTCATGAGGATGTCTACTATTTGATTTGACCTTAATTCCTAAGCTTATTTCTAAAGTATTTTATCTTTTTCTTCTTGATACATGGAAGATATTGCTTTGTCAATTTCTTTCTTCTTAATCTCATCATCATCTCAATTTATTTCTCTCTTTTCTCCCTTAGGGCTTGAGCCAGACTCTCCAAAGAATTTTCAAGGATTTCACTAAGATCCACATAGTGTTTGATCATGTACAATATTATTTCCCTTTTAATTGTCCTTTGGTCCTCAAGAGGGAGATTCAGATGCAATGCATTTGCTTCTTCTAATATAGGCCATGACATTCAGATGCAATGCAATTGTTTCTTCTAAATGGTTGAATTTCATAATCTCCTACAAGGGTTCCTAATAGTTCAACAATTCTGGGACAAGTTTTCCAAGTTGTTGAAGTATGTACCCATGTATCAAAAAGATGAGAAGAGTCAAACACAAAAAATTATTTTAGGGTTGAATACCAACATAGGGGTGGAGGTTGATTTCCATGAACTTGAAAACATGAATGACACACTATAAAATTATCTTAAATAGGAAAATAAGATACACACAACAACAAGAAGGAAATTTTTTAATAATAACAAAAACCCATAAAAGGAATCCTAACTTCAACAAAAATCTTGAAAAGAATAATTCATTTGAAAGGAGACCACCACCAAAATAAAATAAAAGAAATAGGTATAATGGAAATAATGGAGGTAATATTAATCAAATGAATAGGTAAAATGGAAATAAAAGAGCCAATCTTAATCAAAGGAACTTCAATAAAATCAATGAAGTAAGAAATAACCCTACAAATCAAGTGCAATGAGGGCCATTAGGGGGGTGCTTCATTTGTGGAGGATATCATTATGCTAGATAATTTCCAAGGATGTAGATTCAAATCAAAGGAAATCAACCATAGAAAAAACCCCAATAGAGGATTTATGTAGCAGTTAGGAATCAAAAAATCAAATATTAGAATGTACCCATAGAGACTATAGGTACACTTTTTAAACAACTAGTTTAATACTAGTTGATATAGGGTCATCTGAATGCTTTATTTCTCTATATTTAGTGAGAAAAATGTCATTAAAATTCAATCATATGGAATCATCATGGATAGTTTAGTATGGTGATAAGGTGGCTAGAGAAGTAACCAAGTGTTTATCAAAGGCAAGGGCACACTTTCTTGGGTTTGAAACAAGGGTGGATCTTTATGTGGCACCTCTAGGGTCATATGATGTAATCCTTGGGATGAGTTTGCTAACAAATAATCAAGCTAATGTAGATTGGTACCATAAAATAGTAGAATGCTTGGATGATGAAGGAAGAAGGGTTATAATTCAAGGGAACTCTAGGCCCATAAATGTAGAGCTAGTTTCAACCATACAATTAAATAAGGAAAGGAGGGCAGGTGCAAAAAGTGGCCAATTTTTTTATTTTTTTTTAAAAGGATATAACACGAGTGTGTTATAATGTGCTCATGTTATGGCTTGGTGTGACCAAGCCTAAGGCTTGATCACACCAAACCTATAACACGCTCACATTGTAACACAAGCACGTTATAGCCTATTATAATAAAAAAGCACATCTAATGAATTTCATTTTCACTATCATTTTTTCTTGCCTACGACCAATAAATCCTATCATTGCACACTTGTGTTCTAGAATCATCAAATCTTGCAATTTATTCATTGAATCTTTGTGATTTCTTCACCAAGATGCCACCACATCAATGGGAGGGTCAAATAATTAAGGATTTTTTTTTTGTGAATTTGTTGTTAAATAGGTAAATTTAGATTTTTTTATGTTCATTTATTTAATTTATAGGAGTTGATAATCAACCTAAAATTCCTCCTCAAAATCCTTCTCCTCCTCATGAACAAGCACATGAACAAAATCCTCAACAACCACATCAACAAACTCCTCCAACAATTCCTCAACATCCTCTTGGCACTCAGGAAAATTTAATGGGAAAATTGAAAACAATAAAAAATAGATTGAGTTAATCATGAGGTTGAACGATCTTGTAAGTTCAACCTTGGAAAGAAGCACACTTTCAAATTCACTTCAAGCCATGTTAACACATGTGTAGATGCAATTAGCAAGAAATTAAGTGGTTGGGAAGATAAGAGGTAGGAGTGTAGGAATTTTTATGCAAATAAATTATCATATAAAGAAGTAAAAGATGAAAAAATTACAAAATATTATGTGTGCTCACTATTCACTAACCCACACACAAATCAAACCTTGAGCTTAATATAAAGAGGTTTCCTATCCACTAGAGAAACCACCAAGGGATTAGGAATATTTTTTGGAATAGGTGGTAGATGGTTTTTGACCAGTCACCATGCAACAATAAAAAAGTCCCCCAATATTTCTTGAGGAAACTCTGCTGCAAGTTCATCCTCAACAAAATCCCCAACTATTTTGATATGCAGGACTTTCAAGGGAGAGGTGGTGGTTTGACATAGGATAGAATAGGTGCACATCTCGATCCTCAGTGGTAAGGGAGATGATCACTCACTAGTCTAGATTATGAGCACATTGCTATCCCTTCCATCATGAAGGAGAGTGTTGTGGTAGACACTCTACAATCTATTAGCTCTTTGACCTAGAGTATCATCTAACATGATAGTCTTGCATTACAAAACCAACCAAGGGAGAGTTATAGGGGTAGGGTTACACTCCATTCTTTTCAAGTTTGTGGGTCAGCCTATACATATGACCCCACAGACCGTCAGAAGGCTGATGTGCAAGATACTTCTGTAGTTGCAGAGATGGCGATGGAAACTAAAATTTTGAATGAGGCTTTCAATGTTGATACTCAAGTAAATGTTAACATGTTCATTGAATTGAATTTAATAAATTTCATTTTTGAAATGCAAGATTAACTAAATTATTTTAATTATTGTAATAAAATTTCAAGGTCACAATGTTGATATTGGATACACCGAATCTCCACATGTTTTTTACTCCATTGCATCTACTAAGGTAGGTAACTAGTAAAAAATTATAAATATTGCATGTGAATAACATTGTTATATGAATGATATTATTATATCTAATTTTGGATGTTGAATAGGTTGATATTGGAGGTTTCACAGGAACACCTCCTAGTGCCAGTGGAGTACAAACCTTTATGCAGGTAATAGAATAAATAGTTTTACTAATGAATTGTACTTAATAGATTTTTGTAGTTTATATTCATATCATTGATTACATTGCATTTCACATCTTTCAAACTCAAATAATTACTTCACATTTCATAACTAATAACTAGATGTTGATAGATGGAAAATTTTCAATTACAATATAGTTTTTTAGAAAGTCAACATAAGCATTGATGAAATTAATTCACATAGGATAAGTAATAACTATGAGCAAATCCAATTACATTTCCTTGTCATGGCATTCCATGAGACCACATTTTATTGAGGCAATTTTCAAATAGTTCACTGCCTTGTCTATGCTATGGAATCCTAGAAAAAAATTATGAAAGAATAATAGTAAGCAATAACATAGACAAGGAAATTAGTTCTTTGAAAAAATTTCTCAAAGATATGTGGTGTCATGGTGATGTCTATCACCATGAAACCCAATTTCTTTGAGAAATTTTTTAAACAAGTCACCACCTTTTCTATGCTACCACATTTTCCATACATGTCGACCAAAGCAGTTTATCAAATAGTTCACTTCCTTGCTACTATGGCTAAAAGCTTAAAATAGGTGCTTTCCAACAAACTAAGGATGCTTGGAAAAAATCTATCAAGGCATAATAGTAAGCAATAACATAGACAAGGTAGTGAGTTGTTTGAAAAAATTCCTCGAAGAAATGTGGTCTCACTGTGATGGAATACTATTCCATCACCATGAGACCACATTTCTTCGAGGAATTTTTTCAAACAACTCACTACCTTAAGAATAGAAACCAAGCCTTTAGCAGAATTACCCTCCAAATCCTTTTCAAGCTTCTCATCCTCAATTTATCAATCCATGGAAGCTTCCACCTCTTATTCCACTTGTTCATAACCCCACCCCTCCCTCTTCATGTCATGATCCCCCTCCATCTCATAACCAAGACCACACTATACCATCCACCCCATCCCAACATAATACCATAAATAAGGCAATGGAATTTTTAAAAAATGCCTCAAAGAAATGTAGTCTCATGGTGATGGAATTCCATGGCACATTTTTTTGTGATGAGGGCCACAACTTGAGACCCACAAAAAACACACAGTAGCGAAATAATAGAATTATTATTTATTTATTTGCAATATTTTCTCATTACAGAGAAATTACATTCCAGAGGATCAAATCCTCATAGGCTGCAATACATGTAAATTTTACTGTTTCTAAAAGGAAATTCCCCCTTTCCCAATACAATTTTCTCTTTTCCTAATCACCCCTCCAAATTTCCAAAATGAGTCCTATATAACCTTTTTTCAGCTTGGAGCCAAAAATACAATTTGATTTTGAATGTAGGCAGTTGGGTGCTGAAATATGAAATTTAAAATTTATAAATTGAGTCCCAATTCGAAAATTGGCAATTTTCCAAAAATTGACCAACTTTCAGAAGCCATAACTTTCGATCTAAGACTTTGTTTGACACGTTGTTTGAAGAATTGGATAAATTTGTTACATATTGAATATGGATGGCTTCACGGTAGGAGAAAACATTGGTTCCATGAGAATTTAATGTGCAAGTGATAAAATTTATCTTGATATGTTGGACTAGTTTGATATCTTTGAGGAAAAATGTGATAACAATGCTAACATTTTTGAGGACAATGAGACAAAAAATAACTCATATTTTAGTCAAAGTTCATGATCCTCTAACAATTACAAAAATCAAGCATCTCATACTACTTGATACCATCACTAGCAAGGGAACCAGTATAACACTATGCACAAAACTATACCATTACTCAAGTACACATGTCCAATGACTAAGATATATGAAACAAGTGATTGAAACATCCATAATGAGTGACTAACACCTACCATTTTAGTGCATTCTAGATAAAAAAGAAAGTCATTGCATACTACACCATGGATCTTGTCCTTCTCCTTAATATTTTGTACCAATTGTGATAACAAAAAGCATCAAATACTACTTTTGATCATCATTGGGTAAATAATAAATACAAAAACACATCACAAGTAACACACACAAATTCCACTAATACACTAATTCCTAAGATGAAACCTTGAGATGGGTAGATATTGGAAGCTATTGGTTGCATTGTTGTAGACCTTAAGGCTTGCATGCCACTGGTGGAAACCAATCAACCCACTAGAATAGTACTAGGAACCAATTTACCACATGTCATTGGCCTTAAGGCCCACATGCCACTAGCAAAAAATATCTAGGCCTCTAGTGTAACACATGGCATTCATTGTTTGCATGTTGTTGGCCCTAAGTTCTACATGCCATTGGTGGAAACCATTCTATTGCCAATGAGATATGGTTAAATAGTATACAAGAACATGCTCCCTAACTATTGTCAATTTGAAGAATTAATAATATTATCTTATTAAGGTCATATGATTTATCAACTAGTGATCACCTTGAAGGTGAGGATTAGTCTATGTCTTAGGGGGTATACACCCTCTACCTATGCCCTTGTACAATACATAATCCATCCATATTGTGTTACATTAAAATTTAGCCTTGTATCTACCTCAATTTAACATTGTAACATTAGAAAGTATTGGGAAAAAAATCAAAACTATTATGTTGGTGGTTACTGTTGCACCAAAAGAACCACTTGTTAATACCTAATACAATAACCAAATTTATACAAGATCCACACGTGGTTAAGCCATGTCATGAACCCAAGCACTATGTTGCACAAGGAAGACTAAGGGACACATCATCTTGTAACAATCTTGCTAGTGCAAGTGATGGGTTCAAACCTATGACTTCGGCTCTAATACCAATTGTTATATTGGTGGTTGTCATTGCACCAAAAGATCGACTTGTTAATGCCTTATACAACCACTAGATTTATACAAGATCCACAGGAGGTTGTTAAGCCATGTCATGAATCCAAGCACTATTCTACAGGAGGAAGACCAAGGGACACACAATCTTGCAAAAAGAACACATTATGGGAAGGGTTTTTATCATGGTTAACTAATTTTGGTACACTAGATTGAAGGGATTCCATAAACCATTCAATTATCTTATAGGTTGGGGATAATTTTTCCAATACATAATTAGCACATTGAATCCTTGAAGATGGCCTATATCCACATACATACATAAAATGTATACAATATCATAAGGAAAAATAATTCTATTTACCTCAATTGCTTATTAATTGTAAATGCACATTAATTAACATACATGATTAATCCATATATATGATGTTAAATAAAATGTCATACCATACTGGTAATACTTACCCTTGTCATCGATAAAGGCCACTATTACGAACTCAAGCATAAGCTCAACACAAATCTAATTATATCTAAAATGTGGGAAAAATATCCCTACCAAATGAGAACACCCATTTTTCACCTTATTATATTTTTTTAATCTAAATTTTATGTCATTATCAAATATTAGTTATCTAGTTTCCTTAACTCTTTCATCATCATCTAATACTAGTTTCACCCTCCAAATAAAGCCTATTGAAGAGGGAAGGTAAAACAAGTTAGGAAAAAACTCTACCTTGCATTTATCCTCCTCTAAATCCTCCCCATATGGACTTGAGGTCATAGGGGAATCCTTCACCCAAGGACTACCTACATACCCACTTCTAAACATTATCGAAGAACCATGCAGTTACCCTCACAAGCTCTCTTAAAGGATGCCTATGCATAGGTTCTCATGACCTAGGTTTCATTAAGGATTCCCATCAATTAATAACACTTCTGTTTAAGGATACTAAGGTCTTGAATTATAATCCACCTAGTCATATTTATAATTCAACATAAAAATGCTAGATCCCCTTTAGGTTCACGTCGTTAACATAGGGACTAGGTTGATTACCTACCCATAATAAATTCTCATTTTTTGCACCAACATTGCAACCACTACCATATTAATCACAACACATTTCAATATACAACATCATGCTACTCGTAAGAAACCAAAAACAATAAAAATATTGATGTAAGGTCTTTAAACTCAATGAACCATTTCAATATGCTAATGTGGCAACTTACTATGAACACATTCTCAACCATGCATCTACATATAATAGTGCAACCCAATATTCTTAGTCTAATTCATTGACTAGATAATATTCATACTTGATACTCATATCAAAAGATTAATCAAGAACCTATTGAAATTTCAACTACCACAATGTTTAAGTATACATAATCAAAAGGGACGTGAATTATATATACATATTTATATTATAAAATCAATACCTAGGATTCCTTGTAAATCAATTTATTAAATTTATCCTTCAATAAAAATCCTTATCAATATGTAGGGAAACCCAACTAAGTTCATAATTTAGATGTACAGTAGTAAGGTTTCTCACTAGTCATACTAATAAAAAACTCTTGTGATAATTCTATGAAGAGTTACAATATCAAAATAATTTATATCCCAAGTTTAAACTTCACATGTTCTTCACATGAAAAAAATGCACAAGTTTCACTTTTTTGATGGTGTTCCCAATTGTCAACCATCTTTAGTTAAGTAAGCGCTAGGGTATGTGTAGAATCATGATGGACCAAAAATTGGCGATATGATGGGTATGTGTAGGGTATGTGGTTGATGAATTTTTTTTACCCAAAATTGATGAAATGAAAAGGGTTTTTAAAGCATATTCTCAACTTTCTACCAATAAAAATTATGCTTTACTTTGAATTTAATAAATAATTATTATTCATTTGCTATTTGAATTACGCCTAAATTTTTGATTGATAGGCTGATTGAAAAACATCTATAGCCTTCAAACGATATCGCATTTTTTGAATCCAAAACATGTGTCACATTCTATGCTTCACATACTATAGGATTAAAAAAAAATGAATTTCATGAAGTTTTGACCAAGTTAAGGTGGTTAGACGTACAAGTTTTTTATATTTTTTAAAAGTTGTAA
>VDFB02129659.1:0-13104 GCA_007258455.2 Sequoia sempervirens | reverse complement strand
TGAGAGAGAGAAGCGGCCGTAACTGCGTCTGCGAACCTCGAAGTCATCTGAGCAATTTTCCCAGTAATCCTCCATAGAAGGCTCGTGATATGCACCTCCAGCGAGGCGAGTTGTATAATGACCTGAAAGGTCATAGGCACGTGCTTCGACAAGATACTTAAGATGATATCTCTCAAGTTCTTGTCCTGCGATCTTTGCATCAATTGCCGATTTGCACCAATACATTCCAAACTGAAAAGGAAAGTTGAGTGATGGTCTGTGCCTGCGGCGTAGAAGACGATGAACATCATGCATCTGTCTAAGGAACTCCTGAAAGATTGTTTTATCCGAAGGATAACGTGGAAGCATAGCTGGATTTCCTGTGAATCCGTATACTTGGATGTAGGTGTATGTCGGGAACTGAATAAACCAATCTGCCCATCCATCCATTGCTGCCCTAGCAACTGCCGAGATACGAACGTGCAATTCCTGGTCCAAATTCCTCACTGTGTAAGTCAAGAAAGCTTCATGAACACGCTTGAAATGACGTTCAGCTCTGGTGAACTCAAGCTGATCATAATACTGATAAACCTTCTGAACAGTGAGGATGCCCACGGTGTTAAGTCCTCGGAACTGACCCTGATAAGCGATCAAGTACACGAGATATGAACACATGTGAAACCCATGAGCAACTAAGAAACCGTAATCCGTGGAGAATGTCACTGGCGAAGGATGCCCAAATATAATGCTCCCCGCCTTTAAATGATGCTACTCAATAATATAATACATCCAAGGCTGGAAACATTTGCATGTGCTTGACCTCGGTGACACGATTCAGAGGCAGGATTAGAATCGACTTCATCCTTGTATTCACCACGCACTCCACATTGTTTGGCAATCTGTCTTTGCTTGTTTTAACCATCTTTTCAGCCATTTCTTTGACATTTTTCCACATCGATCAAACGCTTTGTGCACATCAGCTTCCATAGAAATCACCAAACTGTTCTGGTGCTGAGGAATGCCAAAACTCCTTTCGATGTCTACAGGCTTGAGACTGCAAATGACCCGACCATCGACTGACGCTATCTCACGAGTAGTCGGATTGTAATGCTTAATGCAAGCCATTACAAACTCAACACAATGAACGGAGATAGGTATGGAAGCGGCCTCTAGTAAACCAGACTGCTCAATATTCTGAATGATTGAACTTCTGATCTTAGTTGGGTCTAGTACTGCCTCTGGCAACACTTTATGAAGGTCTGTCTCAACCACCCTGCGAAAATCATGAGTAAGGACGGTTTTGGTCCTGTATTCAAGCTGAGTGAACTGCATTTTGAAAAATTAGCCTGTTGACTGTGAACTCGGCTATATTCTGACAAGATTTCTGGAATCTAAAAATAGCCTGCTAGAGTTAAAAATAGCCTTCCGAAGAATTATTTTCAGCGAAAATTCTGAAATATGGGTTTTGTCCAGAAAAGGATTCTAAGACAACCCAGAAGGTCAGATTTGCGAAAATTCAACTTCTACTCGATTGTACAAAGATTTTCACTTGAGAAAATTAGCAATTCGAGAACGAATGTTCTGAAGCTAAAAATTCGTGAAAAATCAAGCGCACAAATTCAACTCGAGGAAATTATATGGGAATGATCCAGATACTGAGACTTGCCAAATTCGCCAATTTCAGGAACATGCACAAGGTATTTTATGAGAAATCTGAGATTTAAAGGATGCAAAAGACGTTTTTTGATGTCTTCTTCTGTGAAAATCGCCCAAGATTTCTTCAAATAACTGATATTTGTGAACTTGAATCTGCAAAAAGATATGTTAGGAAAAATCGCCTCTGTGAATTGATGAAGATTTCACCTCTGAACTGGAAGAATTCGCCTTGTTTGGAAAAACCACGAATTGCTCCTCTTGAAATTTGCGCCTTTTTAATGAAAGAAATTCGAATTTTCCTTGAAGAAAATACGAATTTGTATGAATTTGAGGATTCGCCTTTGATTGTTTATGGAATTTCGCCTTAAAATCCTTGAAGAATTTGCGAATTGTATTGAAATTTGAGACGCCTTTGAAAAGAATTTGGAATACGCCTTTGAAAAGAAAGATTTGCGAATTGTCTTGGAAGTGCGCCCTTCACCTCTGAAGAAATACGATTTTGCTCTTGAATTTGCTTTGAATTAATAAAATTCGATCTCTTCTGAAAGAAATGAGCTTGCCTTTGAAAAATCACGAATTTCTCTTGAGATTAATTTTGCTCTTGAGAAATACGAATTTCTTTTGAAAGCCTGTGAAGAATAATGAAGATGGCGCCACATATAAATAATAATAAATTCGCACCACTTAGCAACTGCAAGAATTCATAAACCCTAACCAGAATAGAAAGCCTCTGATTGGTCGCTCTTTAGTTCGACTGTTACTGTCTGAAGTTCAAATTTGAAAATAATAATAAAATAATTATTATGTAATGGCGCTAAAAATAGACATATTCTAAACTTCAGTTGACAAACTGGTTGAAGCTCTGATCTTTTGACTTTACTGATTCCGAAAAGTCATCACTTGAGCACATAGGCGTCCATTTGCTCAAGATACTTCGTTTTTTACTAACTCCCTATTTAATAGCTGACAGCACTATCACGACTGGCCAACTTCGACACTGATTTCCGGATGACCGGTTGATGCTGAGACTGATCTGAGATAATCAATGGAAAGCCTACTGAACAAGGAAGAAATGTCTGCTGGGAGACACAATTGCAAAATCCATCGTTTAACCCCTTGAAAAATTAGGCGCACCTGATTAAATTGCTTTACGGGTTCCAGACTTAGCCATTTCCCTAAACTGCCATCTGACGCTTCAAACGGCTGCTGACGGTGAACGGTGAACCTCACCATAATGACGGCTCACGCGATGATCGATATTCCGATCCAAGGACTATATGGCGATGCCTTAAAAGTTGTGTTATACCCTCGTAAAAAGAAAAGCGCCCCTGGCCCATGGTTGCACTTTTGTCATTTCGACGAAAATCAAACGTCATCAAAACACCCCACTTTGACAGTTGATATCTGGAGCTGGGATGACCCGATTCCGGCATTATCTGTTTTAACGGACAACCAGGAGGGCCCTTAAGAGAAGTCACTGGAGGTGACGAGGCAAGAAAACTGCTTCTAAGACCTCAAAAACTCCAGTGCGTATTTTAAATAAAATTACCGCTCCCAGACTTAGTCATTTTTCAGACGTCTTCTCTTTGTAGTATGACACCAAAGACCTCGCACGCACGAGCGACTGCCAAATGCTGAAGGCTGACGGCTATGCTCAAGCAGATAAATCACTCACGCCAATAGTCGTGAAGACTTCGAACGCGAACGGGCTCATCTGACCAGCCTAAAGGCTAGGCGCCTTAAGACTATGAAAATGCACTGAAAACCATTTGTTGGTCCGCCCGTAAAATTACGTGCTCGGTAGAATCTCTGCCACGACCATCAGGAACGTCGAATCGACAAGCTGAATGATGCGTTGCGGAGCTAGGCTAGTATATTACTGATGTTGTGAAGACTCTATCTGCAAATATTGGCATCTGGAGGGTCCTTTAAACTAGTGCCCCTGGCTTGTACTTGCACTGGGCATAAACGGAGAAGCTCAGAAACATGAAAACTCCATTTAAGTTGATCTTTGGATGACTGCCGCCTGGAATCTGAAATTCGGATGACTGCACTTGATATCTCGTCGGATAAGCAGACCAGTTGTGAACGGATTGACTGCATCCGGCATCGAAACTGTCAAGTTTTACCCCTTCCTTGAGATGGGCGCCCTCAGGCTAGAGGCGCGCTTTTGCCTGAAAAGAGCAAGATTCTCATCTCCTAAAATGTAGGGATTTTGACTTCTGTCGCTGATAACCGGAGCTGTGTTTCTCGGAATGCCTCGCTGGATAGCTCAACGGATAGCCGACCGACTGGAAGAGATTGGATCGATGCTTGAGCACTTTGAACTTAATCTTGACTCTCCAACAAACCGGGCTTCGAAAGTACTTCTGGCGCTTTGGGCTTTTCCTCCGAGAAATCTCCCTCGATTTGATCTTTTAAAAAACTCGCTTCGATCATAAAAAATGACCGTCTGCAATATGAAATGTCGTCTGAGGTGCTCCTCCATCGTGAAAATCTACATTTTGAGTCTCTGCTTCAGGTTTTGACCAATACAACTGACTTTGACTGACAAACTATTGACAAAAACTCCATGCTTGACATTGCCCAAAACTGTGTTTTACAACAAATTAGCAAGGTTTAGACTTTTAAATGCAAAATGCCTTGATGAAGCAAAAAATTTGGTTTGGGTACAACAATATCAATACCTGAGAATCTTCATTCCAGAAGGATTGCCTCCTGCAATTCCCATTAGAAGAGAAGTAAAGCCGTTCAGGCAGAAACAACATCGATGGGAGGCTCTTCTCGCTGCCATGCAGCGAACAATATCCAAAGCACTTCATCTCTTCAGGAGTGGAGTGAATTTTATTTAAGTAATTTTCATTTTCTTTTTCATTATGTCATTATGTTTTTCCCCCTTCTGTAAAGTTTCGTCGTGTTTTAGGTGATTTCTTAGGTAGTCTTGTTTTTAGGTAATTAGGAGAAACTCCAAAGTATTAGGTGATTAGGAAAAAGTCCTGACTTCGATGCCCAACTGATAAAACACTGGTCTACAAAAAACTCAGAGATTCTCAGTTCTCCTATGCCGTAAGTATCTAACATGGTCACTAGACGGAGCCTAAAGTTGTACCCAAACCAATTTTTTTGCTTCATTAAGGCATTTTGCTTAAAATGGTCTAAATCCTGTAAAATTGTTGTCAAAAGTCAGTTTTTGGTCAAACAAAGTATGGGCTTTTGTGGGTTTAGTGTCTAGAAGATACTAACAAAATTTGAAAATTTTGAAAATTAGGGTTTCCAGACACCTATTTTTAGGTCAAAAACCCTAAAAATTGAATCTTGTCAGAGTTGCCTGAAAATTATTTTGATTGGTGAAGTCGGAATCAAGAAAAACTCAGTTTAGCTCTGGTGGGTACTTTTCACTTTTTCATTTGAAAAGTTAGGACCTCTGAGGTCAACAATGGCAAATGGCCAAATACTAGGTGTCAAAATCTAAGCTTAAAATGCTCCAACAAAGATTCTATGGCGAGAAATATTCAAAATGATGCTTCGCGATGGAGGGGTTTTTCGAAGTGGTGAAAATCATCAAAAATTTCTTAAGTCTGGAAAAAAAAGAGCACCTGTTAGCCAAGGGCTCCCACGGTTTCGAAGGCTAAGATCAACTTTTCGAGGTTTGTCACTTCCAAGAAATCTTCTCCAGAATACTGCTAACTTCGCGATGAGCCTACCAGCCAATCCAAAAGAGTTGACTAGCAACTAAAACCGGAGATTGAATGAGGAATCGGCAAGTTGCGAAAATGGCTTACACTGGTGGACAAAAGAGCCCCTGGAGACCAGGGGCTCCCAAGAATTCAAGGCACCAGATGTCAATTTTTTGGCATTGACTATCTCCAAATGATCTTCTCAGCTTTAGCCCAGCTTCACAACGGATTTGTTAGCCTATTCGTAGGACAAGTCCAACAGCAGTAGCGGTTGAGTGAATGGACACGTAAAACGGAGGTTGAACTAAAGATCACCAAGGAAAAAGTTCCCCTACTCGCTAGGGGCGCCCATCATTTTGGCCAACCAAATGTGGTTTTCGGAGATTGTCTTCTTCAAGGCATCTGCTCAACATCCTATCAGCTTCGCGATGAATCCAGTTACAAGTCTATGGGACCTATCTAACGCCCGAATTTGCAAATTGAACAAAGAACGGAGGAAATGAAATTGAAAATTTGACCAACTCTGGTAGAGAAAAGAGCCCCTGGAGGCCAGGGGAGCCCAACCTATTAAGGCACTAAATGCAGCTTTTTTAGCAAATGACACCTAAGATGTTTATCTCAAACTTGATCAGGCTTCGCAACGAGTCCATCAGCAGATGAATCAGAGTTGCCAAACGACCGGAATCAAGAGTCAAACAGAAGGTTAAAGTCAAGGTCAAATTGTGAGTTCAAAGCAAAGAGAGCCACTAGAGGCTAGGGGCGCCTAGGGTTTTGAGCCCTCAAATGCAGTTGTTTGGGTTTGCTCAAATGCTCATCCTGTGCGGAATTCTTCAAGCTTTCAATTGCATATCTCAACTAGGTTAGAAGACTTGTCAGTAGTCGACAGCCGAAGATTGAATGAAGATTCAGGAAGTTGCAAAAATGGCTAAGTCTAGAAATTAAAGAGCCCCTAGAGCCCAGGGGCTCCCAAGATTTTGACTTGCCAAATGATGTTTTCAGGGATTATGCTCTCCAGAAGATCATGTCCAGAATTGAGCCAGCTTCGTAGTGGACCTGTCAGCCAACTTGGAAGTTTTGTCAAGTGTCGGGAAATCCAGTCTGAAGGATGATGAAAATCAAGTGTGAAATGATGAAAATGCATGAAAATTATACTCTGGTGAGAAGAAGCGCCCCTGGAGGCCAAGGGCACCCAGAATTTTGAAGGATCAGAAGTCAGAATTAGGGTTTGCAACCTCAAGGAGCTCCCTTTCAGTTTTGATACTTCTCTTCAATGAAACTATCAGCCAGTCTATTGGATACATCAGTCAATCAGAATCAGTGATCAAACATAGCCTCTAGTGACGTGTGCAAATGGAAATTTTCAAAAAAGTTTCTAAGTCTGGAGAGTTGGTGCCCAAGTCAAACTTTCACTTTTGAACTAAAGTGATTGGGCCACCCTATAATGGAGGAGTTGTTGAACTCAACTTAAAATAAGATTAAAACTCCAGTTCTACTTCTAAGTCGACCTCAAAATGACTTAAGTTTTACTTGCATGTGGCGAATTTATCTGCGCATGCGGGGTGGTGCCCATTTTAGGGCTTATTTTTCATTCAGTTAACTAAATGGAGGTCCAATAAGATTATTGCATCCTAATTTAGGGATTTGCATGCAAAAGTGATGCCTTACTTCATGAAATTTATTCATTAAGGCATTTGGCTGTCCATTATTCTCATCACAAGTTGAAGGAAAACACATTTTCTCGTGCAAGCAAGATCTAAAGGCGCTACAAGTGATATTTTTCAGTGTTCTTCGTACTGCCAGGTCCAAATTGCTCGAAGGATTTATTTTCCAGACTTCATCTTTTGAATGCATGCATTCCAAACTTCATCAAATCGAATTCAAGGCATAGGCATCATTTTCAGAGGTAGAATATAACTTCTATTTTCTATCTCTAAAATTCTTCTATCCTGTTGGCGTTTAAATTTGCACCTCTGGAATGTATATTTGAAATGGACAGCTATGGACAGTAAAACAGCTCTTCAAATTAGGAGGGGAAGCTCCCTCTTGTTGATGGTATGAAAGAAAGTAAATTAAAACTAATTCACCTATCTTTTTGTTTCAGCTAGAGCACAAGGTTTATAAAACACAAACGCCACAACTGAGATTTTCTGATTAAAAACTTCAACTATGACTAACTTAAGCTAAAGACGTTTCTAACTTCTCAAGTAATACGCAGAGCAAGAGAATTTAGAAATGAACAAGGTTGATTCTCTGACAAAGGCTTAAGAGAACTCTTTCTCAACATACATCTACACACTTCAATGTAGGTTAAAATTAAGATCACAAAAGCATAACACAATAAACGGAAATCTGAGACGTTATACCAAGGCAAAGGAGGCTCATGATTTTATTTCTCAAACTTCTGGAACGAAGATTACACTAAACACATGCACAGAACAAGAACTTGCAGCTAAAGAGGCTTGCAAACTTGTTCTTACACAAAAGGGACAGCAATTACAATAACTACTTGTTGGCTAAAAGAGACTCAACAATTCGCTATCATAAAACAATTGAACAACACTGAATAACAAATAGAAGGCACTTACGCCAGCGTTTTGTTATCACTAGCATCGTTAAAGAAACTAATGAGCAAAGGCTCTTATTTATAGGCAAGCAGAGGAGTAGAACCCTAAAATCTCCTTGCTTTACAATCTAGGGCTTGCTCGGCAAGCAAGCTTTATTTCTAAATCTAGAAAGAAGATAACATCTAATACCTAAGAAAGTAGGAAAAGCGGAAACGCCAACTATTACAATTTATTTTCTTTCTTTCTTCAAAGAATGGATAAGAATCGTTCCAAGAATAGAAAGAAAGCAGAAAGAAAGCTTCTAGATGAAAGTCGCTTTAAATCTCATCATTCTACTAAAAGCGAAACTAGTGTCTGATCAAGTGCATTGATACTATCTAAGGCAATATTCCGATCCTCCAAGATCTCTTCGCCTTCTGTGATCAAACTTAGAGAATCTTTCACTTCTTCACCTGCTTTATGAGTTCTATTCTTGAAAAACATCGCTGCCCGAAAAGATGACTCACTAATTGATAACTTGGCAGCTCTGCAACTTTATGCTTCTGACACTTCTCTTGATTTCCAACAGAAGAGTATTGCACAACTCTTTTCTGATACCTTTCCTTTTTCTCATATCACACCTCCTCATGTTCTTCAGCTGAGATGATGAAGTTTTGATATAGTGCTGATTTGGTCTTAAACTCAAGGGGAGTGTACTCCATATTGAAAACCTTGACGAATGACTATAAACTCGCCTATGTTCAGACAAGTTTTGAGCAACTTTCTATTTTTAGAATGCTGGTTTTTCAGCTTCAAATGGACAAATTTTTGGAAATTTTTCTGAGATATGGGTTTTGCTCAGAATTTCGTTGCAGTACAACCCAGATCGTCCATTTTTGAAATTTTTGAATTTAGACTGAAAAAAACAACAAACCCTAATTTCTTCAAATTTTCTCAAAAAAAAGCTGGCAATTGGGTTTTGTTCAGAATACAATTAGAAATGGACCCAGTTGATTAGATTTGAAAAGCATTGAGGGCTGATCGAAAAAGCAGCCAACCCTAGAATTTGAAAGCTGTGATATGGGTTTTCTTCAAAAGATTGTTTTGAGAGGACCCAGATAATAAAAATTTGTAAACCCTGAGGATTTTACTAACATGCAAATAAAAAGCAGCTGCTGCAACTTGAGAAAATTTCTTAAAAAATTCTTCAGAAGAATGAGTTGAGCAGACCCAGAAGGCTGAAAATTGAAATCCTTGACCTTCTCCTTCAAAGTTTTGATGTTCTGGATAAAAAAAGCATGAAAAAGCAAGGTCTTATGTTGCTGATCTGAAAATTGATGAAGAACTTTTTGAAAAATCAGCAAGCTATGGCTCTCAAATCTTGGAAAGAAAAACTTTGTTTGCTGCTCCTTGTTTGCCGCTCCTCTTCGCCACCTGCAAGAAATTGTGAAGAATGAAGGACAAGAATGCCTTAAATAAGTTTGAGGATGAGCAAACTTGCTTTCTTTTGCTTTCAATCGTTCAAACCCTAGCCTCAGCTTGTGCATTGAATTTAGACATTTTCCTTCTCTATGAAATTTTGACATTTTGAAAATTTGGCTAAGCCATGGCTTCTTGGGCGTTAATCTCCTCTTGGGGCGCTTGTCTTCTCCATACTTAGCCATTTTCTTCACTATTTTCAATTCTTTTGCTTGAGTTTCATCCTCTATTCAATCTTGATATTCAAGAGCTCGGTGAACACTGTGATCTAGCAAAATGATCCGTCACAGAGCCTTATTGTTTCTAAAGAGATCATCTGGAGACAACTTTGGCTAAAGACTTCATCTTAACCTCCAAAAGCTTGGGGCGCCCCTGGCAAGCTGAGGCGCCCATGTTCACCAGACTTAAACCATTTTTCTTAAGGTTTCAACTTTTCCTCAGTTTTGAACCCTGTTTGATCTTCGATCTCCGACTTCTAGGTTGATCCAATGGATGCGCTGAATAATTCATCGTGAAGCTTGTCTGATTCTGAGGAGATCACCCTGGAGGTACTTCTAGCTAAAAACTTCATTTTGACCTTCAAATTCATGGGAGCCTATTTCCTCCAGCGGCTCTGAACTTTCACAATGTTAAGCCATTTTTACATGATTTTCAATTTCTTCATTTCCCTTTGATCTTCTAATGAAATCTTGATTCCGGGAGCTACAATGATCCGATTGACTGACCGTCAGCTTCGTTGGGTAACTCAATTGAATCTGACGAGGTGATCCTGGAGACTATATCTGCAAATTCTAACATTTCATGCTTCAAAACCTTGGGCACCCTTTCTCTCCAGGGACGCCCAACTTCACCAGAGTTAGAAACTTTTTCAACATTTCTTCATCAACTCTTCTCCAGATGAACATGTCAGATCTGACGATCCAGGTGTCTGATTGACTGATGGCTGGACTCGTTGCGAAGCTGAGAAGATTCCGAGAGGGGTCTCCTAGGAGTAACTTTGCTTGGGCGCCCTATCTCTCCAGGGGCGCCCATCTACGTCAAACTTAGAATATTTTACCTGATTTTCATCTTCACATTTGAACCGTTATTCCATACTTTCAGCTCAATCTAGATTTTCAGGAGAACGACAAGCCAAATGCTCTGACGAAGACAATCGTTGTGAAGTTGATTAATTTCTAAAGAGAATGAGCTCAATTGTAAACCCTAATTGTTGGATTTTCCCTTCCAAAAGACTGGGCGCCCCTGGGCACCTAGGGCACTGAAAACTTCCAGACTTATTAAATTTTTCGTTACTTTCATGATTTTCACTTCATCTTTTGTTTGAAACTTCCCTATTTGACCTCAAATCCTGGACAACTGGATGATCCAATGACTACCCTACCGGATTCGCTGCGGAGCTGGGAGAATTCTGAACAACTTTGCTTGGAAGCTCGAACCCTAATTTCATCGTTTGATGCCCTAAAAAGATGGGCGCCTATTTTCCTCTGGGGCACCCATGACAAGCAGTGTTAGTCAATTTTAAGCAAATTTCACCTTCCTTCTTCATTCAACATGCATGTTTATCATTTGATATTCTGTTCAATGCTTGATCATTGAATCTAATGCTTGGCAACCAACTGACCTCCATTGATGACTTCAGATCTCCTGATATGCTTCTAAAAAAGCAGAATAGACCCACAAGGGCAAAACTGACCTTTTTGAGATTCTGATTGTACCAGCCTGATATGGAAGTATTTTGAGCCAATCAAAATCAGTTTGGACCCTGGCAGACAAACTTTCTATTTTTAGAAATTTTATTTTTTTAGAAATTTTTGCCAATATCCATTTCGAAAGAAACCCAGAAAAAGTTTCTATTTTTAGAAGATTTCTAAAAATAGCAGTTTTCCTAAAAAGTAGGGATGAAAAACTAAGATCTGGGTTTTGTAGATTAGGTCGCTTGCCGCACCCAAATCGTCGATTTTGAAATTTTACGCTTTAACTCTCATGCAAGACACACATGCATCAATTCACTTTGACCTTTTTGACGATTTAACAAGATTTTACCGCTCTCTTCAAAATATCTAAGTGTAAAGCAAAAAATTTTAATTTTGGGGTACAACATATCCTTGTCTTAGGTTTTCTCCCTCATGTCAAAGTAAACGGCATCTTTTTCAAAATCTGATCATCTGGGTTCATTCAGCACAACCTCAGTAGCAAAACCCATGTTCCAGAATTTTTCGAGAAAATTGCCCCACTGCTTCCATTTTTGAAGCACCATGCTTTTTTCCGAAGATTCTTTTACATGCGGGTGAAAAAGTCAACTTTTCATAAAACAGAGAATCTGGGTTTGATCAGCACATTGGCGTCTACAAAACCCATGTGTCAATTTTTCGCAGGAAAAATTGCCCCCGGTGCCCCTATTGCCCTTGCAGCTTCTGTTAATGCCCCTACAGCTTTTGTTACTAAAAAGCTCTTGCATGCCCTAGCAAAGGTCGTTTTTTCGAATTTCTAATAATCTGGGTTGACTTAGAATTTCAACAAAATAAAGTGGAACAAAGTCATCTTGCAGGTCTATTACAACCACTACCCATTCCCAACCAAAAATTTGGAAAGTATCTCGATGGATTTCATAACCGGATTGCCCAAAATACATGGGAAAGATAGCATATATGTGATAGTGGACAGACTTACTAAGTATGCCCACTTCTTTGCAATTTCATCAGAATACAAAGCATCTCAGGTAGCAGAATTATTCTTTAAGGAAGTCTTTCATCTTCATGGGATACCCAAAACAATCATCAATGACTAGGATAGTAAATTTCTTAGCCAATTATGGCAAGAAGTTTTCCGGCTAGCAGGGACAAATCTAACTCCAAGTACAAGTTACCACCTGCAAACGGATGGGCAAACAGAGATAGTTAACAAATGGATAGAGGGTTAGTTAAGGAATTATGTAACAAGTCAACAATCCACATGGATAAAATGGCTACACTTGGGTGAGTATTGTTATAATACCACCCACCACATGTCAATTGGAATGAGCCCCTTCAAGGCTCTATATGGATATGAAGCCCCTTTGGAAATTTGATCACCCAAGAAAGCAAGCTACAAAATGCACAGGACTTCATACAGAAAAATATCGACCTCATGAAGACCCTTAAGGAAAATTTGCAGCAAGTCCAGAACCAGCAAAAAATCTATGCTAACAGACACCGCATAGAAAGGACATTTGAAGTTGGAGATCTAGTTTCTCTGAGGCTACAGCCATATAAGCAAATATCAATCAAAAAGAGTGGGGCTAAAAAGCTAAAACCACATTTCTATGGCCCCTACAAAGTTATTGTAAGAGAGGGGGACCATCGCGTGCAAGACCTCAAGTCACAAAGGGTCGAGATGCGAGAGGCTGCCCTAACTTACCTCAGCTAAGTACAATGTTTAAGGTATGAGGATGAGAATGACGAGGACTATGAGGTCCTACAGTCACTCTGCAATCCCGAGTTTTAAGGTGGGGCTAGGCGAGTCAGTTTTCAGGTTCAACTCTGCGCCTCAGGGAGCTCTCTGCCCGAGGACAAAAGCGCGGTCTTTGGACGACAGCACGGCGCACTGGAGTCTCAAAAGTGCACTGTCGTCCGTACGGCTAGACAACAGCAAAGACAAGGTTAAACCTGTTGAAACAACTAATGGCCCAGCTGACTAACTAAAGGGCCAAAATGATACGAGTAAATAAATGAAGTATTCTCTAATATTGTAAAGTAAATAAGCAAGAGTAAAGAAGATGAGGAGAATCTCAT